>JAUESH010000044.1:11185842-11198713 GCA_032275165.1 Synergus magnus
TAAAAGTAATAAAAATCTCTTGAAATCTGTTCAAAGTCGTGAAAATCTCTTAAAATTCCTAGAAACTTCTTGAAATTATTTAAAATTCTACGATAACATTTAAAATCCCTTTATATTCTTTAAAATCCATTAAAAGTATTAAAAATCTCATAAAATTCCATGATATCCTTAAAAATTCCATAAAATCTTTTAAAACTCTGAAAAATCTCTTGAAATCCCTTAAAATTATTAGAAATCTCATAAAATTCCTCGAAATTTCACGAAAACATTGGAAATCGCTTATATAATTCGTTAGAATCTCTTAAAGTTCTTAGAATCCTATTAATACTATTCCTCAAAATTTTAAAACATTTAAAATCTCTTAAAATGCCTTTAAGTTCTTAAGAATCTCTAAAAATGTAATGAATTCCTTTAAAATTCCGCGAAATATCCTGAATCCCCTTAAAATGCTGTGAAATCTTTTCAAAATCCTAAAAATCCTTTGAATTTCGTAAAACCTGATCTCTAAATTTGGAACAGCGAAATTCCTGTGATTTAGATTAAGAGAGTGATTGACTTTTGAATGACTTGATGTTGTAAGATGTAAAACAAATAATCGTGCGCGTAGCGCGCGTGTTGGTGTGCTGGTTTGATTAAAAAGAATGTAAATTTTTCATATTTCAAAACCTTTTATGTAAACCGTGTCATCATTTATCGATCGTAATTTTTTTTAGAATAGTTCCATTCTTGGGTGCTGGAAAGTAGAAGTGGGGGTGGACAATAGCGAAACTCCGGAATGCATTGCCGTATGAAACCTGGATTTATATACATAGTGAGTATCTCTACTAGAATTTTTTTTGTCAAAAGTGTGGCTTTTTGTCGTCCAACCAACCGAGAACGAATCTTTACAAACTACATCTCAAAGGGGTCACACTCCGGAAAGGTCTTCATCCCTGATACGCCCTCAATGTTAAGTCGATGTTTCTCAATCGTTTTGTCAACGATTTGCCATCAGGGATCTTCTTTTATATTGTCCTTTCTCTTCCCATACTTCTTTCTTAGATTAGAGCAATTGCTGAGGGTGAAAGGATTTACAATAATCGAACTTTGATCAACAAAGTCCCATTAAACCCAGAATAGCAATGAATAATTCTAATCAATCAAGTTCAAGTAAATAAAAGTGTAAGGATTTTAAATGAAGTATCAAGATTGTAAATTTAATAATTGCAAATTAGATTATTAAAACAAGTAGATTTTTAATCCTTCCTAAACTTGTATATAAAATTCCGTTCTATTTTGTCGAGCGCGAGACAACAAAAACTGCATCGTACATTCGAGAAAAGAAAAACAATTTAGCGGGCAGTCATTTCTTCCGGATGCGGAAGGGGTCGTTATGTGCCGGTTGAGTGAACTCAGGGGCGAAAATAAAGTCCAAATTTCATTGGCACATACAACTCGGGTACGAACCTCTCTTTCGGAACTGAGAAAAGTGGAAAGTGCAAAAGAAACCGACGAGAAGTGCACACCGCGAATTCGAGGCTATTAAAATAGTTTTGCTCAGAACTCGACGGAATGTTATAAGCGCGAAGTAATTACATTTAAAAAGAACAAACGGCTCAACGAAAAGAAATAGGGAATCCTTAAAAAAACATTACAGCAACAGTTGAGTAGGTTTTGTCCCGTTTCGATTTTATTTAGAAAACTTGAATATTATTTATATAGAAAGTGTTAAATTGCTCAAATGAAACGAGGCATAAAATGAAATTGCGGTTTAGCCTGGCAACCCATTTCACATTGGAAATGATAATCGCAACAGTGGAATCATCTCGTTACGTACTATGATAGTGCTCTTCACGTGCCATTTTCACACAGGAGCTGACGGCGTCAAAATTATGAATTCACTATAGCATTGCTGTAAATATAACACTTGTGTTTACACGCTTGCACGTGTTTAGTGTTTGAGGGGGTGTTAGCAAACGAATACAGTAAAGGGATTTCAAAAATCAACAGAGGATTGCAATTAAAATTTTCGGATAAGTACTACCAAGTAGCAGTTGACAAATAGAGTTTCTATTTTCTTTTCTACTTTCTCTGCAAGTTCTAATCATCCACACAGAAATGTATTTTGTAAATGGGAAGCTTGCACATTTGAATATTTTTATCGTCGAAAAAAATGAGATTAATGTATTTTATATGTTAATGGTAAGAGTAAGCGTATAGTTATTGCGAAATTGTAGAATGATTTATTTAGAGAAAATGATTGATATACTAACCGACGTCAAAGCCATTTGCAGCATCTCCCCTTGGGGCGAGTGGGAAACGATAACGATGTTCGTTGGCCTCCAGGTGTCGGATGCAACCCCTGAAGCCGTTTCTGACCGGAAGTCTCTCTAGACCAGTTGTGTTTCCGGGACCACCCACGAAAAGCGGTTCTCTGAATGTTATTCTCGAAAATAGACCCTGCAATCAGAACGGAAATATCTGCAATTCTCTGTTCCTCCTTCTACCAATGGAAACACATTACACAATATATAATAACATATATACAGTATACACACCATAATAAAAACGAAATAATAATAATTGAAATCGTAGAAAAAGAATTGACATTTTCTTGAAAGTTTAAATATTCACTATATTTATTTACCTATTTTTATTGAAATTTAAAAAATGAACTACTTAATGATTTCAGATTCGAAAACTTTATAATTTGGAATAAAAGTAGGACCTTTTTAACATTTTTCAAGGCCAATTAGGAATTCAAGTCCTTCAACTCGATTTCAACCAATTAAAAAATCTCTTTCAGATTTCTTGTCAACCATTCTCTTTGAATTTTTTGTTTTTCTTTTTATTTTCAGCTTAATATATTCCTTTACGTGCGCGTTCCAACGCGAATTTACAAGATGTCGTTTCCCTCGGCAGGGAATCGGTGCAGCATTGAGGCGAAAAATTCGAGTACCTTTCGTGGCTTTACCTAGGTTTCTTTCGATAATCCGAGGGTTGCGAATAAATCCGTGGTGTGTGCCTGTGTTCTACACCACTTCTGTGCGTAAAACTCTATGTATATATTAGAGATGAGAAAAAAGTGTGCGTCTGATCGAGTTCCTATTTCTGAGCCTTGGTTGCCCTATGTACAAGGAAAGAAAGAGAAAAGTGATTCGAGACTCCTGCGATCAATAGCGACGATATCATCCCTATTTCCACACACATCTAGAAAACCTACACACGTGCAGTACATATTTTGCAGAGTAACCATACGAGGGTTTTGCCGGAAACGTACTAGGCATCTCCAGTAGGAAAATAAATTCATAGCTTTCAGGACGTCAGAACTCGTGATTATCCATGCAAAATTGGAATGACAACCAAGGCAACCGGGAATCGGAAATACTGCATTTTTCATAACGAATCGAACCTCGTATTGCTATTGGCGTTTTAATTTACGACGAATAATCAATCCTCGTAAAGTGAAACTGGATCGAGTGCAAATTACTGAAAAATTGTTTCATTGTTCAATTAGAGTTGATTAATAATTCATGGTTGAGTAATTTAGTTCTTATAGAATTAGGAGGATAAATGGTTTTCGATATTTCTAGAAGAAGCGAATGAAGATGATGATCTCATAAATTATATTGGCCAATAAAGGCTAAAAGGTTCCGATTGGTTCCGATCCCCGTGATACCATAAAAAGTGCTCTGATACAATAAATTCAGAAATTTTCGATATTAAGTTAACTCCTTGAAGCCATTTGTTTCCTTTGCGAAGAGACAAAGAAAAAGTCAATTTCTGGTGCAAACTCTTGCAATACTTTTATCGCTTTTGGTAATGCGAAGCACTTGGGTCTGACAGCAATTTACATTCTAAGTGGATTACACAGGGTGCAGTATATTTACTGTTGAGCTAGTACCATACGTAGCTTATACATTCGTGTTCCGGTCTCCTCGCATGTAGAAGTAGGTACATACATATACATGTACACATAGATATACGTATGCATATAAATATACATATATAAATAGGATATATACATGTATGTATGTTTTCTAGAAGCATTTAATGTATATGTATTTAGAGTATAGACTCGTCACCACGAGACGAGTGCTGCGCCAAGAGAGCAGCAGTTTCAAAGCAAATGCACTCGCAAAAGTCTGCCAACTTGCAGCACTAGTCACACCCAAGACGAAATCTTTCGTATTTGTATTTCTACGGGTCTAGACATCACAAATCTGCAATAAACTTCCAAGTTTTCGCTTTACTCTAAAGCTTCTCTAAGAGAAAACAACTGGTTGCAAGTCCAACTCTCAAGGAAACATGCCCATATACATATATCACTTTCAATTTATTCGTCATTAAAGTTTCGAACATATTTCATGAATTTAGAGCGACTGCATCGCAAGAGAATCCCGAAATGTGCTTTGCCAGTTAGAATCAGGTCAATTTTAACAAAAATCAGTAGCTTTCAGTTGAAAAACTTACTCTCTCAATCTGAATTAGTCAGAATTTGACTAATTGAATTAGTAGCCTTATATATGACTATTGAATTAGTAATTTCTCCACTTTCTACTAAATGAAATAGTAAGTCACCTATTATTAAATGAAAAATAACTTCTCCGCATCTGAAAATGTCGGAGTTTAATAAGGTTTTAGGAACCTTCTCTATCTTTTAAATTCTTCATGTTTATAGAGAGATTTCATAATTTAATTACTAGTTTTTAATTAAAAATAGTAAACAATTTCTCACTATTTGAATTAGTAAGAAACTACTGTACTGAAATTTCAGTTAGATTGAAATCTTACTGGATTAAAAGTTTCAAAATTAAAAAGCAGGTGAGATAGAATTCTGTCAAGTCTATTTCATGAGATTGAAACAATTTACAAATTCTTAAGTCTTATTTTTCAGTAAATTAAATTTTTCGAAACTTGCGTAAGAAGACACCGCCGTCTTCCTTCGACATTGAAATTAATGAGTTTGCAAGCTGGGATGTGGTATCAATCTCATTTGACGTAAATCAATGTTTGCCTGAATTACGCGGTTAAAGTTGAAAAGTTCAGGAGTATAAGCAGTGTAAAAGCACGATTACTGAGTTCCAAAGGTATATTGAGTGCACGTTGACGTTTAAATAGTTAACAGTGGAGTTTGGAGGCTTGTGCTCGAATTACGGAATTGTAATCGCACTGAAATGGTAATTTTCCCCACATAAACGGCCCTCATTCAAACTTTAGGCGCATCGTATCATGTACTTTGAGGATCAAAATTTGCGTAAGTCGGGTCAATGTTCTTCAGTTTCTAGTCAAGACCACAGAATACATTGCAGAAAAGATAAATCGATATAAATAGAAAGATAAATCAGGTGGCTGGAATGATTACTCTAATCCTCAATAATAATGTAAATTTCCAAACTTTCAAATCTCAAAAGAGCAAACTTCAATTTTAGAATATAATGGGTTATTAATCATTTTTAGCACAGGCACAAACCATTTTAGCATGGAACAGAACCACTCAAGCTATTTAGTGTAGGTAAATGTCGGTAAAAGTGATATAATATAACATTAGGAGAAGCTGCACACGAAGAATGCAAAGAAATTAAGCTGGATAAAATAATTACTTTTCATAGGTAGGACAACAGGCACAACGTCATCTCTAATTCAATATGAGAATAATGCTGACTAAACAGTGTTTCTGTGTCTTTTTTCCGGACATCATTAATGAATAAACGTCGTTAGCAGTGCACCTATTATTTAACGACTGATCGACTTTATTCCTGGCGGAAAAAAGTGCTGCTACAACAAAAAGGGTCGAGCAAGATCTGCAAAGTGCAGGTTTGGGACTGTTAATTAGAAGTCTGTCTTCGGGAGTTCAGGACATCGAGAGCTTAATAGCGCCTTTACCCTAAAGTAGATTCACGTCGGAAGCCATTCTTCCCCGAAACTGCTTGATTTTTAATCCAATTTCCCCCAGTTCACTTTTCATCAGTTCCTCCCGATTTAAGAACACTTTTTTCTTTTTTTATGTAAGTAAACTCATTTTGCAACTTCAATTGCATTAAGTCGAAAGTGATAGAAGCATAATGGCAGATAAGCTTCAGGGTTTTTCAAAATTAGCCAGAATTTAATCCTAGATTTCTTTTACCAACTTTTACCGTTCTGTTTCGGACTAAACTTTCAGATTCTGGTAAATTTTGGGACAAGGAATCTGGAATTAGAGCCTCTGAATATATTTTCTCTCTTATAAATGTGAAAGCCTTAAAGTGAATCAATTAAATTTAAAAGCCTGAAGACTTGCAGAATAGAATAAACCTTTGTTTTAAGCCAACTATTTAAGTTAAGAGAGAGGGAAATTTCCTTCTCTTGAAACTACTCTAAATTTCACCATTGGCTGATTATATTTAGACAGAATATTCCCATGGACACGGAATAATGGGTAATCGTAGACCCTACGTAGTTGCACTCGAGAAGAAGGTGGTTGAGTGTCGTACAAACTTATTACGAAGCAATTTGCAAGTCTTATGAGAGAAGGCAAGAAAGAGAACCTCGAAGTCGAGATTTAGAAGGGTGCGAGAGTTAAAGCTCGTGATGTAAGTGAAGGAGCCTCTGAAAGGCATTTAATTCGGCTCGTTATACCCACTTGCTTCTGGTTAAAAGAAAAAAATAAAACGAAAAAACTAGGAGAAAACAAACACCATTACACAATGATGTAGATGGAAAGTAACCTGGATTTTTCACTTGAAAGCTCTTCGTTCATCTAAAGAAAATACAAATTACTAAAGACTCTTGTATTTCTATGGAAGAAATGAACCAATGTTTAAACATCGAATTGAAACTTTTCAGCGCTAGTGGAATTGAGGAAATGGAATGGATTGGAAAATTGTACTACTTTTACAGAAAGCTCGATCATGAAAGAATAAAAGCTCTATTACTTTAAAAAAGGGATTAAAAATCATTCAGACTAAAAGGTTTTTCATTTTGTAGCATTTTACTAAGAATTGTATACGTAGGGCGTGAAAAACACAATTAAAACAACACCCCTTTAAATCATTATTACGACAATTGGGAAGATTACAACCCTTGAAAGGGAAAAGCCACCCCTTATAAAGCTTAAAAAGGTATAACATGTTGTTGTTCTAGCAATCCCTGCAAGTCTTTTGAACCACTTAAGAAAGTTGTGAAATTAATTGCATGTAAAATCAAAGAAAATAAAAAAAAATACATATATTTTTTTCACGATTAAGTTATTTTTCTCATTCCTTTGTGAGTTTAATTAGGAATTATTGAAGAAGCGTAAATTGTAGGAAGAGCCTAATTGAAATTACCTTTGATCTGCCTTGAACTCTCTTCTCTCGGTTGAGTTGAATCCAAGCATCCCATCGATGCCTATAAATGCTCAGGGTGTTCCATTCATTGAGTTTAACGGGCTCAGAACTCCTTACTATTCCAACTCCACTTCCACAGTCGAATCTAAAAAATATTCAATCAATTAGAGAATACTCATTAATAATTAATCAATTTTATATTAATTGAAACACCAACGTTTCTGTAACATGCCAAATTATTTAGTCAAAATTCGAAGGAATTGACATTAGAAACGACTTGAATTTAAGTGTCCGTAACAGAAATTTCATTATCAAACTCTAATTTAAATTAAATTAAGAACTAAACAACCTTTAATAATATATGTTCCTACGTTAAACGATTATCGAGTTTCTATCAGAACCCAGAAAGCAACTACGTAAATTTAAATTAATTTTCTGTATAGAACCAAATCAACAAGCTTGAAGAAAATGCATTACCGCATTATATATTATCAATGGCAATTCTATCAAAATTCAATCAATTGAATTTTGACTTGGGAAATATTCTGAATGACAATTCAAAATCTTTAACAGAATGAAGTGATTCAATATTGTCAGAGTAAAGCTGTCCTATCTTAGACAAGCAGTTGGACTTGCACAAATCAACATCCCAAATTAATTATCGATTATCGATAATCCGGTGGATCGAGGCCATCAGGTGCTTTCTGGCTTTCTAACGTTTAGGCACGCGACACCTCCACATAATAATGTGATCTTTCAAGAATATGCAATCCGGCGTCAAATGTCGGTGAAACAAATATCTGGATCGATATTCCAAGTCTCTCGAGTCAACCCCGGCTTCAGAATATATCACGTAGGGAGAGAATAAAGGAGCTTTATCTCTACCCTGACATCGCGAATTTGAATATTCTCGTTCTAATGGCACTCGTGGATGATCGCGAGCAGCTTAAAATGCATAAAAACTTGTTACGCCTAAGTACGAGGAATATTCAATTCCCTCGAGGGTTTTTACGTAGCAAGATTAATTAATACGGGTCTTTGAATCAAGGAAACTATTATTAAATGCTGCTCTTGAGATTGGATGTGTTAAACTAGAATGTCATGCGTGCGCCTTTCTCCATAATTTATGCCTGTGATAATTTTTAAAAATCTTATGTTAAAATATCTTAATCTTCAATAATTTGATTTTAGTCTAAAAAAAAATCCTGTCATGAAAACAGCTTGAAATGAAGTGAAATGAAAGTCTTGAAATGAGTGTATAAATTTGAGGATTATAAAATGAATTAAAAAATATATAATCGCAATCTCTTTTTTACGATAGGATAATTCTTCATAATGGATTCATAATGACTCCATAATGGATTTCTTTAATTATTAAAGTCTGACAAGGAAAGTTTTTGTTTTGGCTATTCGAATCGGCAGTTTTAACTCTAATTCATGTATATTAATTTTCAAGAATTGGAAATTTGTACTCGTCCTGTTTTAAAACACTCAAATATTTCAAGTCTGTTACGTAGAGTTTTAAAGCCTTCGAACTCTAAAACCATTGAATTTATCAGCTCAAATCTGAATTAATGTGTTGCTCTTGTAATTGTACAATATAGATAGTGATGTCTTTTTTTGGGTGAAAAAAGTGAAAGTTTATAGTGAAAGTTATAGTGAAAAAATGTATGATACCTGAACTCGACGAAGCCATGATGAAGAATCAGGGCCATAAAGTCGCCCTGGAGATCATCCCGTTCACCGGCCAGAAGCAACACGCCATCCCAAGCTTCCGGTCGAAACTCGAGCTCTAGTTGAACATGCTTGTAGGCTGCTCTTAAAGCAGGAAAGGCGAGCCAACCTGATCCCGTGAAGCGTGGTGACCTCACTTCTGTTTCTGAAACACAAGAAAAAAATTATGAGAAAGGCTGAAAATGTTACCTGATCCTAAAAAAAATGGAAGGATTTTCAAAGCAAGAGGATTTGATGTACAAAGGGAAAGAAGCAAAGAATAAGCTTTAAAGACTTCTAAAAAAGATTGATCGAACTTATTTTCATTCTCGGGGGAATATTCTTGCTTTAGAATTTTAATCCTTTCTATATTTGAAACTCTTTTGTATATACACTAGAAACATTTCAAATATACATAGACTCTAGGAATTTAAAAGCTTAATATTTTCCTCATGATGATGATCAAATCTTATATAGTAGGAAAGTTTTCATAGAATACTAAAAGGATCAGATCTTGAAAACGTCGATGAGCTCTTACATTTCTTAAAGTTTTCAATCTTTTAAAAATGAATTGATTTAGGTCAAAACTTTCGAGAATTAATCCGATTGGTTTCGTTCATCGCGAAGACGTACAGAAAATGGGAAGATATTTTTCTAATTTTTTTTGCATCTCAGATCCGATAAAAAAATTAAGCCACCTGTAAATGAAGCGTTCCACTTTCGACGCTGAATCCTTTCCTCTTGAAATTTTTAGAGATTTCCTTCCTTTCCGAAAAAGGAAAGAACGACGGAATCCAATCAGTCTCAGGCTGAGTGGAAAAGAAAGGTGCTCTGAATCCCTTTCCTCGAATCTCTCGTTTATTTATCTTCAATTCGATGTCGTTTGAAAATTGGAAAAATGACTCCGAGTGTAGAGCTTTTATTGTCTTTTTTCATGGAAATTTGTTTTTACTCTGATTTGATCGTCTTGATCTAGAATTCTTTCAATTGAATGATCCTCTATACTTCAAAAAGGAAGATAATTTTTTGAACAAATCGCTTTTTCTCTTTAAAATTTCTTTCGATTGTAAAGCGAAAAATTGATTTTCTTTTTCTTATATTATTTTTATATTTATAATTTATAAGTCCCAGTGCCGGCCTTAAAATTTTACGAACTTAAATCACTTAAATCCTTCAAAAACCCTCAAAATTCATATAAACCAGCGAACATTGCTAATTACTTGCATAGGCAATTTCACAAAAATATTATTTTAGCCTATAACTAATGAAAGAATTAGTTGTGATTTTTCCCCAAGAGTAGAAGTTATTTTTACAACTTTATAACATGTTATAAAGTCAAAAAATACTGCAGTATTTCGGCGGTCTAACTAATATAGAACGTAGGGCGGTACTGAGAAGGCCGAAAATTTAGATCAATCAAAATTCAAGAGGAACTTCTTTTAAAGAGAAATTATCTTAGAATTATTATAGTTTATACGTTGCAATTTTCTTTTCTTTTTCTTTTCAGATGCTCATTTCCTCTTTTTAGTAAAAGAGTACCTTTCCTGGAACAAAGAATTGTCTTTTTCGTTGAACTTTTCTATAAAATCTTATATTTTTATTTTGTGTTGCCCTGATTTCGTGAACTCACATCCGCACGTTCGTCATGATCCACGTGCGACCGTCTTAGAGTCGTTCACGTATCAAGAGGAATTCTATCTTCAGTCTGGTCGAACTAGTTCTCTTTTCTTCTATCCGTTGATTTATCGTCCACCTTCTAGCTAAACATCCTTCATACCCCAACCCTCGCCCTTCTTCTTCCCAGTTGATCGATACGACCTTTCTGCTTTCTCTACGTCTACGCCTAAAGCACGCCATAAGTCCCTTCAGTCTGTGGTCGGAATCCCCGATTTTTTCTCGACCATATTTTCTTGTTTCACGCTTCGACTTTATCGAAAACATAGATTCATAAATCTATACATAAATCATACATTTCATGTGCTAAACCCAAGGAGACGAAATTCTTTTGCTCCTTATTATTTTTCAGATTGAAATGTTTCAGTTTGGAACATGAAGCTTAGCATGCGTCAAAACTTCAAAATGTAAGATTTTAAGAGATTTAAAGTAATTTCATAAAATTTAAGCGAGTTTAAGGAATTTCAATGTCTAATATTACATAGTATTTCTCGAAATTCCCCCCCCCCTTCTTAACAGGGCCATAACAGGTCCTCTTGAACCCTCCCTTCCCCCTAAAAGCGTTACGTAATACATGGATGACCCCAAACGTATTTAGTTAATATTTTTTGATAAAATGAAACTCTACTTTCCATTGCTTCGAAAAGAGCAAGTTGTAAAATATAATATGAAGATGCATAATATAGTGGAGGGGATTCTATTAAATACCACATGTTGCACGACCAGAACGATCCGATAACTCTCTAATTTTCAAAACCCGGTGGAAATTTTGTGGCATGCTTTGGATCTAACTAATTTGCAATTCACATAAAGACTGAAAAGCCACCCCTATAAAAATCGATTAAACCCTCCAACAAGAGATAACAATCGTTTAAAAAAAAATTGGCACATTTTTTACTCGGACTTTATGCCTCTAAATTATTCTATACCACTGATTAATAGTTTCGAGTAAATTATGAAGTTCAGAAAGGTATTTCATCTTCATTGAAGGGGTGCGCTGATAAACGTATAGATGTGGTTGTTCGAGAAGGGCGGTTCGTTTTGAAGGATAAGTGAGGGACGAAAGGGGTCTTCGAGGGGTACGTGTGATGAATATTTCATGACGTGGTATTTATTTCAAACACCCCCAGACTTCTTGTCTTTGAGGATCTCCTACCAACAAATTCGCAGGATGCAGTGAGGCTTAAACTGTAGCCCAGAGAGAGCCGCAGCCTTTGTGGTAATTTTCAAACAATCAAGGATGCTAGTTTACAAACTTTAGTTTTGCTTTAGTTTTACTGGAGAATTTGGTTTATTGTGTGAGAGAGTGATATGATTCAAAGTCGTTAACAACTTTTAATTAATAAAACTACTTTGGCTGGATGCCTCTAAAATTGGATACTTATTCAATAATTCTCAACAGTTTTAAAACATCATTCTATTTTCGATTATTCCTACAAGAAATATCCAATCTTCCAACTGAATAAAATATAATAAAACATTCCGCTCCCCATTTCTCTCATGAACCCCATGTTCTTCAATTTTTAAAGAGCAGGAAGCCATTCTTTGCTGATTGATTGGCTAAAGAGGGGAAAAGTAATGATGATCACGAAGCCCTCGAATGTTGCCATCCTGGAGAAACCTGACATAGGTATACAACCCTTAAATGAGTTAAAAAGGCAGTTTAGGTAAATAAATACTTGCACATGTTAAAAATAAGTACCTCGAGGATAGAGAGTATAGGTCATTACGCCACAGGATGCTCCTGCTTGCGTTGCAGGTCTCTGAAAAATGCAACGGGATACGAGAGAGGCAATATACTTTTAGTGGGAAGGAAGAGGCCGCTTCCTCGTATCCATTAAAAACACCCCTGCCAACTATGGGACCCCTATGGGGATAATGTTTCTTGCTCGTTTTTATATACACCCTAAAGAAAATGCCGAAATGCCACCTTCTATGAAACACTTCCCTTTTTCTCAATTCTTTGCTTGGCCTTGATCACTTTTTTTCGGAATTGTTATTAATTGTAATTGATTTCAGCTTTTAAATAAAAAACCATAACACTTTTCTTACTTCTTTACTTCTCAAATTGTTCATTTGTAAATGCTTCTTGTCAATTCGTTAAAATTCGACTTCAAAATTCAACATTTAAAATTCCTTAAAGTCCCTTAAAATTCTCTGAAACCTTTTGAAATCTCTTAAAATTCGTGAAAACCTCT
>JAUESH010000044.1:11206376-11262887 GCA_032275165.1 Synergus magnus
CCTTAAAATTCATATAAAGCAGCGAACACTGCCAATTTCTTGAATAGGAAATTTCACTAAAATATTTTTTTAGCGAATAAGTATTGAAAAAATGAGTTGTGATTTTTCCTCAAGTGTAGAAGTTATTTTTAAAATTTTATATCAGTGTTTTGTTGATCTATGACTCAAAGTGGTCATGATTAACCCGCACTTCATTTAAACCGCTAAAACATTTAGATTTTATTCTATGTAAAAGTTAAACTAATATAAAAGTAGAGCGTCTGCGGCGCCCTAACTCGTTCTGCACCCTCAAGTGCAGAAATTCACTTAAAAGCACCCTTAAAATGCCGTTAGTGAAGATGTTCAAAAGCTTTCAAGCTGAAAGAATTGAAGATCCAAATAGCTAATGTTCTTCCCCGCAATTTCGCAAGCTCATAAGCTCATAAAAATAATTCATTCGAGAAAAACCGTCACAGCTTGAATTTAACTGACAGTTTTACAGGCGGCTTTACCAAAAATATGACTTGACACGTGTTGGAGTAATTTTAACTATCTTTATACCTGTTTCGTGGTTAGCACTGGCAGATTTGGGATGCTGGGTGTTGGGTTCAGTGGGAGGGTGGAGGGGGGCGTGACTTAGCGGATGAAGGAAGTAGGAAAAAGAGGAGGGTTTAGGTCGTTAGGTCAGTTGATAATTAAACCCCTTGCTGTGCTGGTGGCAATTTTTTGTTCACCTATGGCCTTTTCGAAGTATAGGCCAGTCACGAGGCAACTTACAACCCTGTTTACTGGTAGTATTATCGTAGTACAAATATCGCATATCTCTAATTATATATTCATTTGAATTATCTCAGTACGAAAGCTCTCGTACTTATAAAATCTTTCAACTTTAAAACTTTTCATTTTAATATAACATAGTGTCTCTATTTTCGAGTTTTATATACTTAAAATTATTCCCTGGAGCAGAATATTAATGAAGCTCGTAGAGAAAAAAAAGTATGCTGTGTAACGTGAAATTTAAGGTAAAAATTATCTAGGATAATTAATTATCCACAGTGGCTTGTAATTTCGTCTTCGAGGTCACCATATCGTTTAAATAATTGTGATTCATGCGTCAGATTTATGTTTGCCAAAACAGCATGCAAATATGGCAGACATCTGAGAACCTGTATGTCCAATAATACACAAAATTGCAAGCACTGTAGCGTGTTAGCTGCAAGCTCGACACCAGGTGCAAATATCTGTAACAATGGCTACAGAGAGAAGAGCTGCGCAGGATTATTGGAAAATGGGAACAGAAACTGTCATACTGGCAGTGGGTCGCTAAAAATATTTATGACTCAACGATGCACTTGATATATTTGCAAGTACAAGCTAACAGGAATATATGGACCATTTTCTCCTTTTTTACGATTATTGTCATACTTGCATATTTACTATCCAGATTTCGCCTGCATAATTCAGAATCGTTTCTAATTACAAAATATGAAGTTTTAGGTTTAAACAGATTCAAGTGGAAAGTATTATAATCGAAGTATTTTAGTATTATAATCAAACGACGTACTAATCTGTAATTAAAAATCCGGAATTTCGTGCAGAGAATCTTTTTTTTTCGTCTCTAGAATGTCTTGAATAAATTTCAGTTATCTTCAAGTAAGACTGTAATCTTTAGAGACCTCACGAAAGCACCTTTAGTTACTGAAACCTCTAAGCTGTTCTAAGCTTCTGATCGCATGTCTCAGGATTAATGGGAATGTTCGATAAACACACATAGTTGGATGAATGCGACGTCGCAGACGCAAAGGTTGATCACAACTAGTACTTGTAATGAATAGATTAACAAGATTATTGCTATAGAACAGAATTCTGCAAGTCTACATCAAGTTAAGTAATTCAAAGCGTAGATTACAGAACACATAATTTCAAATTAGTACTTCTACAATTTAGTCAGAAAATACATAAAAATTGTCGAAATGAACTATTAGTGATTTAGAAAATATAAATAGATTTATTGAAAAGGGGAAATAGTGGTTAAGAGTTATTTTGAATCAAGAGAAAATCTCTGAACGGAAGAGATGTGTCGTGTATAAAAAGCGATTCGATGCGTATGCGAGGAAGGATGCATGGTAGTTGACCTACGGAATTTTTATTGAAATTCTCGGCGTTTTCCACCTCAAAGCAGATAGTGGGGCGTTGGACACTGGGAATAACAAGGCCCGAATTATTTTCACGTGTAGCCACCTACTATGTATGTTTTCCCGTTTCAAGTCCTTCCTCTTCTCTACGCGTTCGCCCTTTTCACCCCTTTCTAAGTTCCACTGGTCCTCCAGCAACAGGCGATGCAGTCACTGAGAACAGCGAAACGCGTTGCTTTTCGCTGCCGATTCAGAATAATTCTTTCTGTTTCTGTTTCTGTCAAGTGAGCCTCGTGAAAGAGAATCGAAAAATATTTTCATTCCCTAGCTGGTGAAGTTTTCTGCAAAATTAAATTCTTCGACGTTTAAATGTTTATAGAAGAGTTCTCAGGGTATTGCAGTTTTAAAGCTGCAAGTTTTTATCTTCACTTTTTTTCTTTAACTTTCAGAATTGAAGTTTGAAGTTTGCGATTATATAAACTTGGAATCTTTTTAATAATTGAATATGATATTCTGCTCTCTCAACCTGAATTAGTTAACGCCTTGTTTTTAATAGCCTACTTTATTATTGGTAATTTTTTACTAAAATTAAAATACTTAAAATTTCATGAAATCTCTTAAAGCTCCACGAAATCTTTTAGAATTCTTCATTGCATGAAATTCTCTAAATTCCCCGACAAACTTTAATATTCCTTAAAATACCTGAAAATCTCTTAAAATTACTAGAAACCCCTTAAAGTTCCTTAAAATTCCATGAAAAAATTAAAAATCCATTAGAATTCTTAAAATGTGAGGCTACTAGTTCAATTAGTCAAATTCTTTTACTAATTCAGATTGAGAAAGTGCAATGCGGCAAACTTTTTTTAGATAATGAATTGAGGGTAAAGTCTTTTATGTGAGCACAAGCCGTAGGTCATGAACTAGTATCCTTAGGATGATAAATGAAGAGGGTCTGAACTACCCCTTTGTCATTCTTAGGTCCAATACTTCGAGCGCGATCCTTGTATTACGTCACGGATTCCTTACAAATTTCCTATGGATATCTAGACAGATCGTCTCACGAAAAGGATCTGCGAGGGTCCTTACCTCTTGATTCTAGTCACGACATTATACACTACACCCACTTGTAAGCTATAAAAAGCACCTTGTCAAAAGTATCAAAAGAATGAAATCGAATGATAAAAAATGAAAAATTTATGTATTATCCTCAGGGAATGATTTTAAAGAGGGAAAAATGTTCAAATTTTTTAATTAAAAGTGTACATGAGCTTTACATTCCTCCAAATGTTAATTATATTTTAACTGGAAAGCTCTATAAGGTTTCAATTGATTCTCCTTGGAAGCACCCAAACTTACATGCTTCCGACTTGTAAAATTTCAAACTTTAATTAGTTAAGTTTTGAAAGTAATCAAACATGAAAGCTTTCAATTTGGACGCTTTCATTTTCCAAATATTCAAACTTTGATCCTCTCAAATTATAAAATAGTATTGAATGCAATATCTTATACACTCAGAAAAAAGTTTGTTTGAATCAAACAAACTTTTTTCTGAGTGTACTGCTAATGCAACTTTCTAGTGATATAATCTTTCCCATAAAGAGAAGATGGTGGCGACGGTACGATTGCGCGAAAAGCAGAATTCCGCAATTTGGAAACAGTACAGTGTTCGCTCATTAAATACCGTCGCAAAGTCCTTTCCGTTGTAGAACCGAGTATTGGTTTGCCTCCTGGCAAACGGCCAAAATGGCGTCCCGCACGCTAGATTAAGCAGATTAACCACACGCTTCTCCAAGACCGGAGTACCGACCTTCCCAGAAATGCCGTTAAAAGCTCACTGTTTGCCGATAAATCGGATCCACGGGACTTATAACAAAATTGGTTGCATGAATCCAAGGAAAGGGCTTTTCTGGGTCCATTTTTCAAGTTTATAGATGCTCGGCAACGTCCATATAAAATCTCTTTAAAATCTCGAAACGATTTGAAAAGATATTTGTTTCCCTAATGATATTTGAAAAATCTTGCAAGCTTTAAAATTTAAGTTCAATCCACTGAATTTGAGAGAGTAATTTTAAAATGAAGAATTGAACTTTTGGCATCAAGACAATCGTATTCATCCTCGTTTTATAAGTTATAAAGAGGAAAATGTATTACCTCTTCTTCCATAATTCATCGGCAATATACATTTCAGACAGTATTGATCAGCACAACAGTGTGTTCTTTTATTACCCTTTCATATGTAAATTTCCTGACAGAGTGCCCGCAGTTCGGCTTTATAATTTCCTATCTTGTTCAACATTTCCACTCGAGCGAATGAAGCAGTCTCACTTGCATTGAAATAAAGTTCGTTGGCTCTAAAAACATTGGCAAACATTCGCGGGCTTCAATGATTTGCTAAAAATTCGTGCCAGGAGATAAAATTTAACAAAGCGGAATTCTATGGAGATATAGTTATCATTTATAAAGAAATATGGATTTTTAATTTTCCCTTGTGTAGCGTAAAGTTAACTCGAAATTGAATATAATCCCTCGCGTTCGCGTAACCATTTAATTTACATGATGTTGTTATATGGAAATTGTTAATAAGACTCTGAGAAATGTAATTTAGTTGTTTCAGATTTAAAAGGTACATTTTTGAAGTTCGGATACTTTGAAATTTTAGTACTTACAACTTGAAAGCTTTTAAATTTCATTGATTTCAAATTAAGGTATTGTAACTTCAACCACTTGAATTCCTTCAATATATAAAATGATCTGAACCATGAATTATGACCATAATATTTCAAAAATGTTGAATGAGAAAAATTGCAATGTTCAATGTTTGTATAATTTCGTCTTAAATTCCTTCCTCCCAACTGTAATTGTGCAATCTAATGCAATCGAAACACCCTAAAGCGAACATTTGAGGCAATTAGCATGAACATTGTACATACAGTGCTACTCAACGTTTACCAATAAGCTGCGTTCCCGTTTATTGGTCATCACGTGATGGGGTTGATTTGCTCCCACATACATATGTATTATACAATCTTGCGTATAACCGTAACATGTTCGTAACTTTCAATTCATGAAAGCGTATTTGCATCATCCCATCTTGCTAGAGATTTCAGCTTATACGTCATACTATATCTGTATCTTTATGCTCCCAGACTTGTATATCTGTAGTTAGATACCACTTGGGCCACAGATTTTCCTGAATTCCCCTTTGATAAAGCCCTAAAAATGGAATTAAACAGAGAGAACAGAACATACGAATTTATTTGATTTTCGGCCTCAGTAAATTTGTATTCTTGTGTAAAAGAATAACTTTTTTTGTGAAAGCTGAATTGAGCTTGAAAAATGGGTATAAATCTAACAAAGCGGTTCGATTGAACAGTAAGGCTTCTATATATCGAATCAACGAGCCGTACAAATTTAAAAGTAACGTTAATATTAAATTCTTCGCATAATTTGCAAAGTATGTGCATAATGAATCCTCATGACAACGGTTTATTTACTGGTCTTCTGGATAATTTATTCTGATAATGTATGTTTTGATTTAATGTATTCAATGGATTATATGAATTAATCAAATGTGAGATTTGAGAATATCAAATTTTAAATAGGTCAAACTAATTGAATAATTATCAAATAATTAAATGAGGAATATGTTTCATCACTAATGCCAGGAGAATTTTAAAACATGATTTTAATATTTAAAATATTGAATTAGATTGGCCAAATTTTAGATGGATTCGAAAAGTGTGAAATTAGCAAGGTACGAATCGGATGGCGTAACGAACAAGGAAGACTCGGAACTGGTTGTGTGCAAGTTTCCCTTACAATGCTGAGAGACTGGAAAGTTTCCATTCGACGAGTCCGATTGAGAATCGACGCCCCCACTTTTCAGTTTCCGCAATGAAGGCCTTAGTTCTCTTAACTCGGAAGTTTAAACTTTCAATTCGACCAGTAGTTTCCGGAGTTAAGCCGTCCAAGAAGGTGTACAGCAGCGTTTGTTTTTGCCACTTTTTGTGCAATCGACAACAGGATTCAAACTTGAGAAAATTGTCAAAATTGTTTTTACTCTATTATTTCGTCTCACTCTTAAATTTTAACAGCTCCCATTTCCACAGTCACTTAAGCTTTATTAACAAGCCTTCAAAGCTTTTTAAGTTTAGAGCTTTCGACTTAAAAATATTCAAATTTCGGATTCAAAGTTCGGATCTTTTCTATGCTAAAATGTTTCCAACTCCTTCCATCAACAAACTTTGGACACAATTCGACATTTTCAAATCTGCAGTTCTCAAACTACCACTTTCGAAGTGTCCTCTCTAGATCAAACTAAAAGCTTTCAATTTGAAAAGTTATCTAGTTAAAAGTAGTTCCATCTAAAGTAAAATCAGTCGGCATAATAAAAGCCATTTTCGTGATAAGCCCTCATTAAATTAAAATTCGAATTAAAAGTTAAATTTTAGATTAAGGATTTGTAAGTAAGATGACGAGTCTAGGTAGGCATGCGAAGAAAATCACTCACCATGCTGACATCGATCGCCACCCCTGCCAAGGGGGCATTGACACCTCTGCCTCAAGGACTCTTGCTTCTGTCTCGTCGTGGAGAAGTCGTTTCCTTCGAGAAGATTTTCCTCTTCGTCTTCACTTCGAAGTTCTTCTATGTAGCAGTTGCCTCCGGGTCCACATTCCAAAGAACAAGATGGTTCGGTACTCAAGACACTTTCCGTTGTTCGAGGAAGCTTTTGTTCCAAATTTGGACCCTTGAAAGCAGAAGAAGAAGAGAAGGATTGAGATGAATATCAGCAAAAGCAATTTCTTTCAATGTTGGCGATTCAGGATCCACTGGATTAAGTGAATTAAACGGACAAGTCGACGGATTCATTTTCAATCGACTTTTGACTTTTCCATTCTTTTCTGAATCCATTTTATTATATATACAGTTTAATAAATAATATTAGTATTTCATATTATTGCATATTATAGCAATATTATACGCACGAATAACCTTTTGATAGTGTGTTGAGTGAAAAATTATTTTGAATCAGACCAAGTTAATTTACTATAAAAATTAATCATTATTATACTCGTACATATAGTATTTACCATTAAGGCTTTCGAGTTAGAAGCAAACAAAGCAGAGAATACTTATCCTATCGCCCTTTTCCTTCCCACCCATCCAATTTTAAGAAAATTGTAAACTTTCAGTGAAGAAATAAGTTTTATGAAAAATTCCATTGTCAACTTGGCGAGAAAAGCAAGAAGCCTATTTATGAGAATGATGGTGACGTGATCTAAAACTTACTTGGGAAGTGGGGCGCAGTTGTCGTCCTTCCGGAATCTCGTTGCTAGTTTCCTCATTTCTTGTAAAATTTACTGTAAAATTTTCAGAACCTGGCTCCAGGTGTATCGTAAAGGAAGCTCCACGCATATACAGTACATCTTCTGCGACATCTTCATCCTCCTCGTTGTCAGAGCTTAACTCATCGCTTTCGAAGTCGTTTGGGAGCTCCCCTAACTCGCCCGTTGACGCAGACGTTGAATTCAGCTCTACAATAAAAAAAAATATTCAAATTTATTGCTAGATTTTCTATTACAGTACCATGCAGTTTTATTTACATTTTGGGCACAGGTTTTAATAATGATCTCTTAAGCTCTTTTAACAGACTCAATAAAATTCAGTGTTTCACCTAATAAAATTTCTTAATTTGAAAGCTTTTAATGGAGAAAGCTTTGAAGTTGGAACTTGTTTCACTAAAAAGCTTCAGAGGTAATTTCAAAATTATTAGGACCCGACCTGACCCGAAGTCAATTTGCACACCCCTAGAAATATTATAATAGAAAGTTTTTTTAGGGGAAAAATGTTCTAATACTTTACTGAACAGCTTTTCCGAGTCTGTCCGATGAAGAAAGATAAAAACCTTTATTGTCCCCATTGTTCCTCTGGAGTGTTGGGGTTCGATGAAGGGACTCCCATATGGTTGTAATATGGGTAATATTTATACCGGAAAAAGGTTGGGATTAGTTTTTCGATTCAACTTCTTAATATAATAAATAATACATATAATAAAAGAGAACAAGTGGCCACTGGGAACACTTTTTATATAAGAGTATCATTCGAGATGAAATGATACTCCATCATTTTGAATTCGTTTTTAATCCATGCACGTTGAAACGCAGAAACTGAAACTAATATACCCTCCGGGATTCACAAATTAAACTCATATTTCATAAAGTCGGATTCCACATTGTCGCGTTTTAGCCAGAATAATTTTACTTCGAAATTCGATTCTTCCTCTCTAGCATATCGTTAGTAAAATAAATAATGAGTCAGATTAAATTAGAATTTAAGAAACATTTAGTTATGAAAATCTAGATTTCTCCGTAATTTAATATCTTTAAGTAAAAGTTTGGAGATTAATGATCATGTTATATCATTTTTAAAATGAATTCCAATATTTCTAGAATAAAAAGAAGTTTGGATGTAAATTTAATTTCAAAACTGGGTCATATATTGCAGTGAAACTAAAATTTTATATTCGTTACATTTGAAAGTATGTTTTCAGTAACGTGAACAGAATACCTGAGTGGTCTTTTTGTCCTTTTTTTTTAAAAAGTGCACTCTCTTTGGGAGATTTGTGGATTCTTCAAAATGCATGTTGAATGTGTGGAAGAAATCCATTGAGAAGGTGAAGATACGCAGGAAAGTTTATTTTAAGCTTTTACCTTTGAAATGTAAATAGCTAAAAGAATATGTGATAAAATGTGGGTCGTCCTGAAAACAATCTGAAATTGATAAAAGACGAGAAAAATTTATAATTTTCAATCGAATTATTTTCCTGGAAAATTAAAATTTACGACTCCTTGTTATTTACTTATACATATATAAAGCTAAAAGTCTGTGTGTGCTCCGAATAGAATTCCACAATCTTCAGGCTATAAGAACCAAAGGCATCATAAATTTGTCCCGCGGATTTTTGTAAGGTATTTTGAAATTCGAATTCGTTAAAATCAGTTAGAATGTCTTAAAATCTTAAAAATTTTGTTAAAAATTGTAAATACGCCGGGTAAATTTCTGCCAGTACTCTTATCTTTTTGAATCGGAATAATAGAAATTCTAGTTGAAAATGTGTAATGAAATTTTCGTAAGAAAAAAATATTTTTATTTCTAATTTCACGTGGGTTATCAAATCGGTCAAGCATGGGGCTGAAGTGGGTTGATATTGTTGCGAAAGAGTTCAGAATAGTCTTTTCAGCGTGCCTCGCGCTACTGCGGAGACGAAAACTTGGTCTATAAATTTTTCTTAACTCGAATCCGCCGAGGCAGTAAAGGGGTGGAAGGGGACTTTGCCGGATGGGGAGTAGAAATAAAGAGGACTGGGAAATCTAGATAGAGAAAGGACGAGCCAAGGGAAGAAAAAGTTCCCAAGTCATTTCATGCCGATGTCGTCCGAAACTTATTCATTCATATATGTAGTTCAGCTTTACGGAAAATAATGCTAGAGGGGCTTTAGTGTCTCTATGAAATAAGTTCAATGCTCTTCTGTGTGATATAAAAACATTCCGAAGCCCAATATACAAATTCTTCAAATAATAAAATTATAAGCACATTTTAATTCCAAGTGGGAAACTAGTAATTTGATTTAAATAAACAAAGGATGATATTTTTTGACATAAAGCAAATAAAGGACCACAATTCTCTAAATCGTGGTAAATAAAATGTTCTCTCTGCTCTGATCGGCGGAACAACGGGATGAAATGAAAAGCTCCGAATAGCAAGCCTTTCATACTCGAGACAAAAGAATTATTACCACCAAAACTAATTCTTGGTGAAAAATATTTTTTCCGCGAAACAAAAAAAAAAAGCGGAAGGAAGAGCGTTGACTTGGTTCTTTTTTTATTGAGTGTGTCTGAATACTATTTTGTTCATGTAACACAATTTTCAATTTTTCCAGACTCGGTTTAACTTTTGCTATCTATGTTACTCAAACATGTCTCCATCTATCGATTAGAGGATAACATCCCTTGGGAATATCCGGCAGAATTAAAAAGTAGTTTCCGAAATCCGAATTGCGGAAACATTGCAAAAAGGGAAACAGGAATGAATGGAGCTTTAAAAAAACTTGCAACATTCATGGAAATAAAATGGTTAGAAAAATTCAGAGACGCGCCTTTTATTAACGATATGTCTCTTTTTACTTTATGTACACTGACACTCATCAGCACGGTCGATTTTGTTTCCACATGTGTTGTGAAACATTTATTGCGGTTTTTATGATCTCCCGGGAAATGCTTGCAGCAAGAGCTGTAGGTATTTAAATTTCTGGAGTTTTACTGTTTTTTAAAACTAAAGATTAGAAGAATAAAAAAAAGATTCGTGGAAAATTAACATAATTTCGATTGAGGAGTTTGTAAAGTTTTTGTAAAGTTTGTAAATTTAATTGAAAGTGATGTGATTCAAGGTATATGTTTAATTTTTTTTAATAATTGATGGGGATCTTTCAAACTTTAAACTTTGTAAATAATTTATATATTTCTATTCGTTTTTTTTTCATATTTTTTCTTTCTCTGGGGTAAGTTCATTAGAACTTTTAAATTGGAATCGAATCCTCAATCTGGAAAGCATTTCTTGAATTTCCCAGGACTATTTTTTTCAGAATCTGTTAAACCTCGAACAAAACTTTTCGAACGTAAGATGGCTGAAGGAGAATTTGCGACTTAGGCAAATCCATTCGAGTTTGCAATTTAATGCGGCTGACGTGTAGTCGAGATACGTCTTGAAGTGCAGGAGAAGCAAAACTAGTTACGACCCCCCGGTCGTCATCCTGTTCAAGTCTGTGGTTAGCTATTCTCTACTAAATGCATTATCTGTATGCGTCACTATGTTCAGTCAAAAAAATTAATTTCCTCATAAAAGAATTCATTTTACGAACTCAAATATCTTTCTGATTTGCTTTTCTTTTAAATCCAAATTCACAACTTAGTAAAACAATAAATTGTAAAATTTGTCTTTAATAAATTTGTCTTAATAAAACTTATAAATATCTTCTCTTTTTTTATTCAGCGGATAAAAAGTGACCGATAGTGAGTGACTAAAAGTGAATGATACATTCCTGACTTAAGTTACGATAATTTTAAAATCAACTGTAAAACTCCTACACAAATAAATATTTCTCTGCTTTAACGAATGATTTTTTTTCACCACAAAATTTGCATAGAGATTAAACAAGCGGATGAGGCAAAGTAATGAATTACTCATCCGGATAAACTGCTCTCTTCCGTTCAGAGAATAGAATAAAAAAAAGTTTTGTAATTATAATTTAACGGAAGACACCTGCATTGAATGATTTCCATATTTCTATACTTTATAGTTTTACGAAAATTAATTTAATTAGAGGAAATAAATGTATTTATAAGTGAGGAATACTTTAATTATATTTCTTCTGATGCAAAGTATTCTATAGAGAAGATCATCATTAAAAGGAATTCGTAACAGGTCACCGGATAATTATTTCGTTTCTATGTTAAGTATTCATTTATTACGGGTCACCGAATTTTTTTACTTCAGTCGTTCCATCTGGCCTATAAAAAACTTCGTACAAAAATAACATATCTGATTTTTAGAATATTATATTCACAATGAAATATTGGTAAATGTATTAAATAAGAATTGTTAATAAAATAAGAGTTATTAATTAAATTTCGTTTCTAAAAATTGGTCGTGCAGGTTATACGAGAATATAAAAATCGTCAAATATAAAAGTTTATTTTTACGACTGATATAAAATATAGTCTAAATGTGGCAACTTTCCTGGGCAAAGCTTAAAGTTAAAACTCGAAATCATTCATATTTGCTCATATATTCTTAGCTTCTATCGTTAAGAACACCCGATGTTTTCCGCTCGTGGTGATATAACAAAGAAACTTTCGTTACTTGCAGCCAAGTTTGGAGTTTCCTAAAGGTTGTAGTAAATTTGTGACACGACTAAAGTGTGGATGGAAATTCAGCGGAAAAACATGCCGGAAGCTTTTCTCTGTTCTACGAAATTCTTGAATAATATAAGCAAAAATGTAATGTTTATAGAAGGTGTATATAAATGAGTCTGTGGGAAATAATAAAGGTTAGGTTATTCTTTTAGAAATTGTATATTTGCCAAAGAAAAATATATTTTTAGTTCCTTCTAGTGCTCTCTCCACATTGTTGGGAATTTTTTCGTGGGTGAAGCTTCACTCCTAAGCTCTGTCTCAAAGTATCACCATTATGAAGGTTATTGTTCATGGTGGTAATCCCCCACAACCCTCAGTACTGCCTGATGCAAAAATCGTGTCTCGTTTTTTTTCTATTGTCACAAAATCTCACTTAGAAACCTTGATTCTGCTATGCTTGAGGTAATTTAAAATAATATTTCGGAGGAAATAAAATATACATATACTTATTTACATATCAACCCTGAATATAATAAAAAAAGTGAAATATGAATTGTACAGTTTAAAATTAGATAGTTTCCAATGTTGAAGATTGACAATTGATTGAAGAAAATTTAATGTATCTGAGGTGAATCAATATCTGAAATCCGATCTTGGAAGTATACGCATAAGTAAAATGGAAATCAAAGTTTTGAGTTTGTAAAAGTTACCAGATGAAAAGTTGAATTAATCTTGGGTGTTGCCTTAAATCTGAGATGTGGGTTTCCAACGTAGAGTTAGATTTGAGGGAAAACTTTATTTATTAATATCAAAACTGCCGATAACTGCTGCTACTACACGAGTACCTCGTGACCCGAGTTTACTATGGATACTCGAAAGATAGACGAAATAAACGTGAAAAAACTCGAGTGCTACTCGAAAAGTTCACCAGTTCACTAGGCCTTTGTGCTTTATCAAAGTCCGTACAATTATGTATAGAGCACTCATTCACACACGAGCTTTCTACTGTGAATGAGAGCAAACCTTCAGCTTTTGTTACTTTGCAACAATGTTTTTTATATTTTATTTTTCCTCTTCAATATTGAATTAAACACGTTCTGAAATCATTATGAAATAAAATTTCGAGTTAGAAAAGCTTCTGTTTTTAAAATGGAAAAATATACGTATATTTATTTTGCTATTATTTTTCGACTTCATAAATAAAAAGTAAAAGGCACTAGATCAAAAAAATATGATACAATCAGAAATAAAAGGAATCGATTAGTAAGGACTAATTAGAAATTGTAGATTATTTGTAAAATTTATAATTAATTTCTATTTATGTGAAATTATAAAATGGAATAGAGATTCGGAATTACGAAATTGTTGGTCCGATTTTGAATGAAATATGACCATTTTCTCTTTCTTCCTGATTAATCTAAAACACAATTTTATTTGCGACAAAGAACAGACGTGAAGCTGAATTTCCTAATAATGCATATATTTAGCGAAGATATCACACGAGGAAAAATAATTTATGAACGATAAAAAGAGCGATAAAATTGTGTGAGAGAAACACAAAAAGTTCAATAGCTGTGAATCCCGGCTTATTTGTATGCATAAGTGTTTTTTTGTAATGGGAAAGATAAAGGAAGCGATACAAAAAATGTTGACATTGTCAGACAGGTCAATAAATTAAAGTTTTTTTTTAATGATTTTAAAAAATATTTGCGTATATCTTTATCTTACTTTATTATTATATTATTATATTATTCTTTTTATTATTAATATCATTTATTCAATATTATCTTTTCAAGAAGAAAATCAATAAATTATCCAACAATAGACAGAAAGAGAATTCAAATTTTTTTATCATCTGTTTTTCCTTTCGTAAACAATAATCTTATAATCTTGTAAGTCATTTTATTCAAAGAAAAGTAATATGACTCACTGTATGAACACAGCTGTCTTACGCTGTATATGCTAAACGTATACGGGTATATTTCCCGTGTGTGTGTGCATCGAGTATAGGCTTCACACAAAAATTGAACATATACTACTTTAAAGAGTGTAAATTCCCTGCATGAAGGAAAGCCGGTGATTCCCGGTGGAGAACATGCCGGTTTATTTTCATCGAGGATCGTTCATATAAATTGTAATCTTGAAACGAAAATTTCAAACACGAACTGGCAGCAGAAAGAGAAGAACATTAGGTGAGCAGTACAAATCGAATTATAGTTTAATTAGACATAATAATTTATCAATTATATATTTATAGACCACAGTCATTTTATATGTATTATAAATCATTATTAAGTAATACTTAATATTATTAAAGTTTATTTCTTGACTGATTATTATATGTAATTTATAACAATAGCCAAGTGAAAATTTATTTACTGTAGAAATTGAAAAATCAATTGAAATTGATAATCAATATTAATAATTTCTTTCAATTTCAGATACAGAAGGAAAGAAAAAATAATTAAAAATGGTGAAGCTACTTTTGGTGATGGCTTTTGTGGCCACTGTCTTTTCATTGTCTTCCGCTGGACTTCCGCGGCATAATCCAGCCCCGCCGCCTTTAATTGTAAGTAAAAAAATTTAATATTTTGAAGTAAATAAAAAGATGTCTTGCAATGCATATTTAGTTAAAATATATTTATAATTAATCGATATTTGTATTTTAGAACCGCCCACAGCCTCCGAGACCTCGCTTTCGAAGAGAAGCAAATCCTCAAAAAAATTCAGTGAGCGTTAATGTCAACAAACCATTGAATGGGCCAGAACGTCGTCCATCTTACAATGTTGATTATCAACACAAATTTTTTGAAAATAAAAATGGTCATCTCAGCGCTGGCGGTGGAGTTCAAAAGTTTCCTGGTCAAAAATGGCAACCTCAAGTCGGAGTTCAAGGAACTTGGAGATTCAAAAGGGAAGCAAATCCACAAGGTGGTTCCCTGAATGTTGGTGTCAATAAACCTCTAAGTGGACCAGAACGTCGACCATCTTATAATATTGATTACCAACACAATATTTACAGTGGCAAAAATGGACAAATTAGTGCAGGAGGTGGTGCTGTCAAACATCCAGGTCAAAAATGGCAACCCCAGGTCGGAGTTCAAGGAACTTGGCGATTCAGAAGGGAAGCAAATCCTCAAAAAAATTCAGTGAGCGTTAATGTCAACAAACCATTGAATGGGCCAGAACGTCGTCCATCTTACAATGTTGATTATCAACACAAATTTTTTGAAAATAAAAATGGTCATCTCAGCGCTGGCGGTGGAGTTCAAAAGTTTCCTGGTCAAAAATGGCAACCTCAAGTCGGAGTTCAAGGAACTTGGAGATTCAAAAGGGAAGCAAATCCACAAGGTGGTTCCCTGAATGTTGGTGTCAATAAACCTCTAAGTGGACCAGAACGTCGACCATCTTATAATATTGATTACCAACACAATATTTACAGTGGCAAAAATGGACAAATTAGTGCAGGAGGTGGTGCTGTCAAACATCCAGGTCAAAAATGGCAACCCCAGGTCGGTGTTCAAGGAACCTGGCGTTTCTAAAAAGATTTTGATAATATTAAGACTGAAGAATGAATGAATGTGTAATTTGATATTAATAAATTGTCATTAACTTAAATATTAAATCCTTTTGAGTATTTCTTTCAATGATCCTTTTAATCTTAATTTTTTAACGGTTGAAGGCTTTCCAAATGAAAATGTGTCTTCCTGTTTTTTAATATTTACTCAAATATTTACTAGAAATCGTTTTAAATTCCTTAAAATCATTTAAAATCTCTTGAAAGTCCTTAAATTCTTTGGCGGTTAATACAAATCCAACCAATAGATGAAGAAAGAATGTGACCTCAGATTTCGAGATTCGTAGAATCTATTTTTGATATAACCGCAATCTCTTTTTTATGATCGTTAACCATTATTTATTATTTATCTGATTTCTACTTGACATTTAAATATTATTTCCAAAAATTTATTGATTTTAGTCACTCGTACATAAATTTCGAATTCGATTAATGCATTTACGAATGACCAAAGGATAAATCGACTGATCTATTAGGTCACGCTATGCATAGACTGATAAGTTGCTTCGTGTCAAAGGCCAAGTAAGTGATGATAGATCGTGTTTCCTCGTACCATGAAATTCAGGAAATCTTTCAGAGCTGTCATGGCGAAAAAACAATAAGGATTCTTTCTAAATGTTCTTTGGCAATTCACAGCGCACGAGGCAATTTGTCAAATTCTTTTTATTTTTTCGACGGAGTAACAATTTTCTTCTCTTACAGATTCTTTTTTCTCAATTTCTCCCCTGAATTTTCTAACGCCAACAAAAATTGTATATCACGTTTCCAACTCTCATCAAGACAATAAAAATGAAAGTATATTCTTTTATATATAATGAAAGTATATTCTTTTATCTATATTCTTATTTCTTTCTATATTCTTTTCGCTATATATATACACTTATTTTCGCGGTACTTAAGTTGAATAAATCGGGACTGTTAAGGGGCTTTTGTTCTGGTCGATAAATCGGTTTTTGCACCTGAAAACTCGTGGACTCTCGGGATTTACTCTGATTGGCTTATCGACGGAAACGGAAGGCAACTTGCACTCTGATTTGAGGTTTCTATGATTCTATCTCTCATTCAGTGGCCTCTGAGCTTCACCTTCGGGACTCCTGTAACTGTGTTTGTTTTCAAAAATGTTGTATTGGTATTTCTCTATGTAGAACGGATGACATCCTGAACTCTACAGTGGTTTGTCAACCTGGACGTCCACAGTTACAGTAGAATTGACCTCTTCACAAAACCGGAAATTCCTCTGAAGTCCAGCCAGAGGTTCCCATTTTTGGTCGATTAGTCAATATTTACCATGGTTTGGGATTTGAAACTTTCAATAGGAAATCTACATATATAAAACTGAAAGACTGTATGTGTGTGTGTGTGTTCCGAATAGGTTTCCACACTCTTGAGGCTATCAGAACCAAATTTTTCAGGGCGTCATAAATTTTTTCTGTGGATTTTTTTAAAGATATTGAAAAATTGTTTTCGAATTTAAAACACTTTTTCACTTTATTATATTTCTCTAGACATTTAGAATAATTTTAAAGGACTTAAAAATATCTCGAAATCGTTTAAAATATTTTTAATTCCATTGGAATTAATTAAAGTCACTTGAAATATCTTAAAATTTATTCTTGTAAAATCCATAGAAATCTTTGGAAAGTCCTTTAGATAACTCTTTTGAGCTCGTTTAAAAATCCCACTAATATTCAATAACATCGCTGTAAATCTCGTTAAATCTTTAAATAATTTATGAAATCTTGTGAAATCTCTTGAAATTCCTTAAAATTACTTAAAATATTTTGCAATCCTTTAAAATCTCAATAAAGTTGTTTAAAATACTTTTAGAATCTCTTTATAAATAAAAAGCAAGTATAATTCCGAGTTTCTTTAAATACATAGTAAAATCATATCACGTTTCTTGGTTTAAAATAAAAAGTGAAATATGAGCCTGATCGTATATCACGTACGGGACACTTTGAAGGGGATGTTCGAAATAACAGGGTGTCACGTTGACGTGCAATAAGGCGAGGAAGATTATTGGAAATGCATTTATTTCGCGTCATCGGATGCCTACACCTACGAAAAGTGTTTTGCCAGACACAAACGACTGTGAATGAAATATAATCACGACGAACTTGCGTGAGACAATCCAGTAATAATATTGATGCAATTGCCAGCTACATAAGCGGAAATCCAAATTTTAATTAATTCCACCTTTAACTCTTTTCATTTTCATTTTATGTTGTATTTTGTTTGATCATTATTTAATTATAGAAACTGGGCGAATTACAAATCCTTTTAAAGCTGCATTAAGTTACTAATACTTATATTTTAATTCTAATGGATAGGGAGTTTTTTTATTTTGGATATTATAATTTTTTCAGCGTAATAGTAAAAAAGTAGCTACGCAAGGCTCGTGTAAGACTTTTTTTTTATTCAAATTATTCATCAATTAAGGAAAATCTCTTATTTAACAAGTGTTTACTATTTTTTTCAAAAATTTATAGCTATAGTTTGGACTTAAGAAACCTTTTATCGTCTAAATTTCACAAGGAATGTTATTTTTCAAGAATATTGCTTTGAAAATCGCTTCGCCTGCCAATTTCCCAGAAAGGAGAATGAAATCAACCCAAGGCTCGCACTTTCCGGAAAAATTGAAAATTTCATAGCAGAAACTCGTGTGGCCAATGGGGTGAGATATTCCTCTGCCTATAATATTCCTCCACCTTTAATATATTTTTTATCCCTCTGTCTACAAGGTGCGGGTATTAGCCTCGATATTTTTGGCAAGGGCGACTCGACGAAGCGATTTTATGACGCGATGAAAGGCGAGCGAGTGAAATTGAGTTCTAGGTGGTCTGGAACGTAAGTGAAAAAAGAGGAACCGGGTCGAAACTGAACGGAGGATCTCGCGTTTATCTCACTCGAATGAGCCTGGGGCCACGAGTCGAGTAATCCAAGAGGAGTCCTTATACTTATACTTTCTATGAGGAAGAGTTCGAAGAGTCTCTCAATGAGAGAAGAGACCTGTACTTGGGATAAGTTGGCATGGCGATAAATAGAAAAGCTCAAGAAACGAAGAAAGGGAACAGACCTGAGGCGTATAAATGCTGCCATTGAAGAAAAGAAAAAGGAGAAAGATGCTTTGGGGAATCCAGAGACCCAGCGAAGGAAGTAATACGCCCAAGAGCTACTTTTTACTAGAAAATGTGGTTTTATAAGATTTACTTTTTAAGACAGAGGCAAAAATTCTAGAGATGTGTTATCAGAATTTTTGCCAGTAAAAAGGTTTTTCGAATGAAGAAAAATATATGGGAAGTTCATGAAGAAGTGATGAGAGTACTTCAAGTTTACAAGATGTTCCCGGAGAGTGATTTTCGAAGGAATTTTAGAAAATTTTAGCTTGTTAGATAATCTTGTTAGGATAATTCGATTTATATTTAATACAGGAACAGGATGTGAAACATTCCTCCTTAAATTTGATTAAGCTTTGATTGGCCATCTTCAAATAACTTATGATGATAAAATGTTGAATCAGAGTTAGCATAAAAGAAGCACTTACCAGCACAGCTATATCCATTTTTATGAAGAATATAGCCATCCCTGCAATCGCACTCGTACATCCCGTCGTGAAGTTCATAACACAGCTGCTCACAGGGTGAACCATGTCCGCATCTTCCTGCAACAGAAACATCAGACGAAAAGAGACATTAATTTTGTTCCACCTTGCGCGACGAAAAGAGCTATTTATTATTACTCGGACTGAATTTTCTTTCTCGTTGCTTTTCGTTTTCTTTCATTCTCATTTTCGAGACTTTCAACGCTGCCTTACTGCTGAAAACATCTTCAGAGAGATTTTTCGCATGAAATGATAATTAAAGGCTTTGAGAGAAAATTGCCGCACGGTATACAAGAAACTATACGTCCCAGGCTATTTGATTCTCGCTGACAGTTCTCATAACTTCACTCTGATCTTTCCGCTTGGAAAGCTTCTGTAAATTTGCTGGAAAAAGGATACCGAAAATGTTTACTCGACAGACTTTCCGGTTAATAATTTGGTATCATGAATCGTATTCGGTTGAGAGAATCGCACCCGACGTCGATTATAACAACGTGAAAATGGTTATAAATACTTAGAATTAATATTAAAAATTAGATGTTTAGTATTGATAAAGCTTAAAGTATTAATATACCCCAACTGGGTGATATTTCATACATATAAACACAAAAGCGTGTGTCTCATTGCACTTCGTGAACTTGAAAGCAAGAATTCTCGTATGAATGTACGGTAGCGCACATGGGGTAGCAAATTTACAGGTACATAATGAGTGTAAACGTGTTATTAGGATAAACACAAGGGTATCAAGCTAGTACGCTTACGCTCTCGGGTAAACCCTTCGAAAGGTTGCTACGACTCTTAGCCACTCGACGCTTGAACGAGTTTGGGGCAAACATTGCATTTCGAGTGTAAGGCGCTTTCTCAGTTTGTCTGCACCAATCTACCATCTATGTAGAGTATACAGTGTACAATTGTACATGCGCACTTTCTCTATATTCTACATTCTACAAGCACCACTACTCCATGCCTTAGTGGGGTTCTTGAGGTGCGGGAGGGGCAACTTGTTATTCCGGATATTTAACTCACAGATGCAGTTTCCGAGTTTGCAAATTTAGTAACATTTCGAGTAAGCAAAACTTAGAGGATCGGCATCGTCCATCTGTAATGAAGCGAGTCTTCACGCAAGAGCGGCTCAATTTAAGGGTGTAGAAGAATAAAGGACGGGTGAATACTCATGAATATCAAAGGCTATTTCATCTTAATTTAGATATTTTGTGAATCATACTCTCTCAATCTGAATCAGTTAAATCTTACTAATTAATAGTAGTTTCTTACTAATTCAAATATTCCAAAGTCGTTTACTATAAATAGTATCATCATATGGTACACTGAAAAAAGTTTGTTGGTCCAACCAGGAAAGATTTAGGATCAAAAATTTACACTCGTCTTGTAAACTTTTGGGAGTAATCTGTGAATGTTGAAAATTTACACTACTAATTAACTTGAATTACTAGTCCCTCGACACATGAATGCACATGTATTTACGCGAAATACGCACTGACTAACTGTTTTATACGACCTCGTTTAGAGTTTAAAGTTCTGAAGTTTCCTGCCAAGCTTAATGAAGGATGGCTGGGAAAGTAAATCACGAAGCAGGTTAGCAAAATCGTCGAGGGAAATGGCTCTTGTATGCTGAGGTAGAAATACTTGGATCTTGCGGAGATGATTTATTGAATTTGGGCAATTTATTGCTCTGCAGAACCCACTTGGAGAATGTCAAGTGTTTATAATTACTAGAAATTAACTATCGAATCTCCCGAGATTTGTGATTCCTTCCTCATATTTTATACATCTAATATATTCCTGAATACCATTTAAAATAATGTAAATTACGTGAATTTGAAACTTAATAGTAACCGATATTGAAAGCTTAGACTTGAGTGAACATCTAAAATTTGTAAATATGTCTTGACGTAACATACCTTTTCTACTTAAATAAGTAGACCATGTTTTAGTTGAGCTAGCCGAAGTAGATAAGGTATGGTACGATAAGACACATTGTACGGGTATTTGAGTTTAAATATAAAACGATTAATTAATTTTTAATTAGGAATAAAATCAAACTTGAGAGTCCCTCTACATATAAATTTAACTTGACGAAATCTTTATAATACGAAATCAGAATAGACTAGACCGGAATAAATTTATTCATCGTTCAAGAGTCAGTCAGCTGAACTGAATCTAATTAAGGCATTGCAGGTATTCATTAACCATGCTACAACCCTCCTCCCAATATTTCTACGGTTTACACCTGTGTACTTGAAGTTTGGCTTGTATTAGTAAAATCACAAATGAACGGATTCAATGGTGTCAATTACCGACTAATTGCTCTCAGTCCTCGTCGATAACGTTCGTCGCCTATGCAATGGGTCTGACTTTGGCCGTGACGAAAATCCCAATATGTCACGTGCCCATTTGGTATGGACGCGAGACTACTTCACTCGACAGTCTACGTAAAAATATCACACGAAATTAATCATCTCGAACTGCTAAACCCATAGCCGCCGAATTCGTTTAACATCTCCATTTGCAAATTTACGAAAAACATTTACCGTTTGTAACTGATAGGAGGAAATACCATAAATATTTTAAAAATTAAAGAATTATCGTTAATCCTTTAAATTGGTGTATTAATGCCTGAAAATCTCTGAAAGTTTCTAAAAACCTGTTACATGTCTTGAAATTTTTTAATATTCCACATGTACTTTTAGAAATAAAATTTCTGTAAAAGGTTAACTTGTAACGTTATTTTGACTGAACCCCCCTCCCCTCCCCGTTGTAAACCGTAGGTTTGGTGCCCCACCCCCCTAAATTGGTAACATAGTTTATGGAAGACTCTTTAGTAGCGATATTTCCAACACGAAGAAAAATGAATTTGCAGTAAAATGGAATTTCAATTAAATTAAAAATTCTCTCTGGGGGAAAAAAACGAAGAACACAAATAATTTACTTAACTCCGGAACAAATTCACTATCGTAGAAATAGGTGTTTACTCAGAAAAGAAAATAAAATAAAGGTAGATCCAAAGTTAACTCGAAAAACCGGAAATTTTTGAACCGTGATGGTGCGTTCAAAGAGACTTTTTCGGCGAAGCTCGCTTAATGGAATTGACTTGTGTCTGGTAAAATTGTGTTTCCTTTTTTTTTTCCAAGCGAGCAGTGAACCCACAAAGAGCATCATTAACTTTACTGGAAGAGAGTGATATCGATCGACAAATTAACGTGTAGGCAGACTGATAACATTTATTAAAATTAGAGGCTAACAATGCTCTTTACCTAAAGTGATTAAAAATTATAGCATAAAATTAAAATGTTTATTTTATAAAACGGTTAAATTTGGTTATAACAATTTAGTCGAGGTTGAGCAGAACGTGAAAATTATAACACAATATCGAGCTTTAGTGATATTTAAACTTATATTTAATTCACCGCGAGTATAATTTGTTTATTCGATTATGGCGGTTTGATTGAAAACTAAATCCTGCTCTGGAATCATGGAATCGAGAATAATCGCAATAAAAATTCAATCGAAACTTATTGTGTGAAGGATTTAAAACGAGGAACATTTCCCTATCAGTATTTGTTCACTCTTTTCGGGGTTTATTTAGCATCTCTTTATTTAGAGGATTCAATTTTGTGCAAGTTATGCGAACGTTTTATGATAGAAATATAAATTTTCGATGTCTTCCTACGTTAGAAAAATTATAAGTTTTTAATCATTTCTTCCTTTTTGTCTATCAGTCTATCTTATGCAAAATTCCTAATTAGTGATATTCAAAAAGGTAAAGATGAATAAAAAGTTTTTTGCTGAAAAGTGAGTGTAGAATTAAGGTACAGGCTGTTAAAGTCTTCACAAAGTTTCAAGTCTGTATCCAGAGGATGTTGAATATTCTGGACACACCGCTAAAGACTTGTAACTCGACCGCTTTAATCTTACCTTCGCAAAACCACCTGAGAATTTGTAATCCTGTCTAATGTGCTCGAAATTTTTTTCTTCTTCATCAAAAATACTTCAAACAGTATATTAAATATTACAAAGATGTTAAAAGTGGAATAATAAAGTTTATTTTTGAATTTTAAAATAAAAACTTTGCTCAACAAAAATGTACAGCTTTTGAAAATTTTTCGACAAACTCTTAGGTCGCAAGTAACATAATTTGCAACTTTTTTATAATTAATTTTGTAGTATCTACGATTCGGATATTACTGGTAATTAAGTCTAAGTTAGCGTAATTATGCGACACAAATTGCGAGCTACACATTTCGAGTGTCTTCATTAATAGTGAACATAAGTTCGCGTGTAGTGAATAAACATCTCGAGTTAAATCCATCCCAGCGAATTATTTTCCTTTCAAAGTTTCGTATTTAGTTGAGCCAGATTATAATTATGATTAATTATAATTTCAATTGAAAAATTTTGGAGTCTAACCCTCCAAGTATATTGGAAAATTTAAGTTTTACGGAATTTATTAAATATCATGGAATCTTAATAGGTTTAACGAGATTTCATGGTATTTTAAGGAATTAAAGGCATTTTACTGCGAACGAACGTAATTAGTAAGATTATCATATGAAATTAATAATATTATTCCCTTGAGTAACCCATTCTGTGAACCTAATCTTTGAATACAGTCTTTATAGAAAATCCCTTTAAATTTGAATTGCAAGCTTACCTAAGATCAAGATCTCGCTTGTATTTGACTCGTGTAAATAGGAAGTGGAGCTTTTGATGTTTGCAAGCTTCTTAGAACAGCTTAATTCAAGCGTATTTCTCTGTGCAGTTAAATTTCAGACCCCCAAGCATTATATATAACTCACTTTATGACTTATTCGATTGAGGATCGAGGAAAACTCGTACATTACTGCACCGGAGGGTGACACAATTGACTGCAGGATCTGGTACCAAGTCTATAAAAGGTCTCATCATATTGCTTCGCTCTCGATGAAAAGCCCCAGTTGGCTATAAAGCTCTTACTGTTACTAGCCTTGGCTTTATTATCATTATTATTATTGTTATTATTATTAATAGAAGAATATGACGTCCTTCATTGCATATGGGTTCCCAGGATCGCACCGTTTTCGAATCCCGAGGTACTACTCATTGCTGTATGGCAGACGACGTGTCCGAGTAGCATGTCGCTATGGCAACGAACCCTCGACGAGTTCTCACTGGTTCTCAACCTCGGGCACTAGGAAAGTACTTTGAGAGTTTTCTCACTCGGGGGAATAAGTGGCAACGCTTTCCGTTCCAGTTACACATTACCCCAAATCACCTTTTTTAATGATCTAGAAAAAGAATCCCTCTCAGGAAGAAAAAACGATAATGCATCACCTTTAAAAATGTTCTGCAATTCACTAGAGGTGTGCATAATTTTTTTCAACCCAAACCGGATTTTATATAAAAAATTTCTCCCTCCAAAACACCCTCTTTGTAATTAGTTTTAATAATCCAATTTTGCGAAACATTATTTGAAATGCTTCTCGATACGCGGAAAAAATTAGACACTGAAACTTTCCTTAACTGTCATCGACTTTAGGATACATCGAAAGTTTTCAAATATTTCATAAAGAATTCTCAAACAGTTGTCAAAACTTTTCTTGACTTGGTCGTGATGTTGAGAGTCAATGGAAATTTCGACGTTTTAGAACTCATCACGAAAAGTACTTCAGATTTTAAAAAAAGTTTATGAAATATTTGAAAGCTTTTGACGTATCCTAAAGTCGATGACAGTCAAGGAAAATTTCGAAGACTAATTTTTTCCGTGTAACAATGAAAAGATTCAGAACTTTGAAGTAAAATGAAGCTTCAGCTCTAAAAACGAAGAAGCCTAATTAAGTGATCAGTCATCTCCGAATTTCTATAGTTTTTCATTTTAATTGCTCCCGGAAAGTGCACTGGTGGAAATATTGCCCCCGGCAAAGAAGAGAAAGTCCTTTTAAAATTCGTCGTCTGCCCATTAACCCAGATAAGTTTTCGAATTGCCCACGTGAGCATGTGGCTGATTTTTATTGATATGATAATTTCATGGAAGCTGCATTGATTAAGAAATGGACTAAGAGAATGCAGATCTCAAAACAATATGACAAAATTGAACAATTGAACCACCGCATCGTTCAAGGAAGTATAAAATTTCTTGATCCGAGCGCTATATGCCTTCTCACCCCTTTTGAATTTTTTTTTGAACTTTTATTTTTGCACACCCCCTTCCAAAATGCGGTGATTCAATTTATTGTCTTCATAGTTTGGAAACTTTCAATATCAGGAAATTTAAATGTATTTCCCTGATATAATAATAACAGGGCTTTTTGTTTGGAAAACTAATGAAATTTCTAAATCGATAAATTGAATTTCATCCTCAATGATGCACATGAATGAAATGAGGCAATATCGACATTCGGGTTGTAATAACAAAAGAGAAGTAGCTTCCTGAGTTGACTGCCTTCAGGCTACGTGACTCGCTACTCAGGTAAGTATTACGTAAACTCGGAAAATCGTTTTCCATTGAAATAATAGAAAAGCATAATGAAATGGGCTTTAAATTCTTTCACAAATCTCAATTTTCTAATAGAAAATTCACCTGTATTTGAATTTGCATACAATCAACTGAACTATTGGAGAACTCTCAAAAAGAACCAGAATTTTTCAAATCATAATAATTTCATTTATTAAAAAATGCAAAACTTACAAAAAGTGATAAAATAATAAGTGTCATAATTTTACTACTTTCTTGAATTTTCTTGAGATATTTGTATAAAACTAATCAAGGTTTCAAAGGAGAAAATCAGAATACTTTTTCTCCGTTGAACTAATCAGACTGATACAGATTCTTACGTCGAGCGTCGTCTAGAGCGTAATTAACATTCATAGTTAATTAGTACAAGAACAGCGCGATATTCTCTCCCAACAGATAAGAACAATTAATTCAGTTTAGGTTTTCTGAAGTCAGTTTTTCTAGTTCTCGAGTTAAAGATCAAAAGAGTAGATGTTTTTTAATCTGACGTTTCCCACACTTGTTGAGCTTGCAGCTCGAAATATTTGCTCTTGACGAGTCTCTCCCCGATTTGATAAAAATCTAGGCTATAAAGTTTGTTGGGAAGAAATCTCAACTTATTCTTGAACCCCTCTTATCTTTATACAAAGATATTAAGAGGAAATATGCTTTTTATACCCCAATAGATATATTAAAGTTATTTTAATGCCCTTATTTTCTAGAGCAATTTATCACATATGAACTTCCTTACAATGCAATATTAACGAAAAGAATGCAAAGAGTTATTTTGAAGTTAAGTTTACATTCATACATGTCAGCTTTGAATTCAAAAAGTGTGTTTCTTTTCGAATAAAAGGTTGCTACTCTTTCCTAGAAAGGTTTTTCATCTTGTAGGGTATTAACAAATAATAAGTAATAAATTTAAAGATAGAAATAGACATCATGATCGTAAAAGCAGGTGCTTGGGTGCATTTGAACATTCTCGACTCGAGAAAAGTTGCCAGCCTTGAGACTGCTGTAAAACACAACGAGCATATTGTTCTTGTGGGATAACTCGCTGAAAGGGCCTTTTTCTATACTTCTTTCTTAAGTATAAAGGATAATTTTCAACTTTCTAAGGAAATCGCGAGTAGTTCTTTTTAATTCCAGATTTCCCCGCCTTATTCCACGATAACTGCATTCAGTTTGCCTAGATAGAGCTGGCGTCGGCAATGTGGATAACGATATAACTGCGTATAGCAAGTTTATAATGGGATCCAGGACAAGGATGAGAGAAACTGGATGAGCACGACCTTACCAGTCACCTTGCCGGGGGCTGATGCTGAAACAACCCCAGATAACGGAGCGAATGGAACTTCGGGACTAACAAGTATTTTCCGATAGTTTCCTTGGACCGTCCGGTCCAAACTCTAAATGTATTGGAGATTGCTTCCCGAAAGGGTCTGGAGACATTTCATCCCCTCACGCCTTTCACGCAACTTAAGTTCCATGAATTAGACGTTCAAGCCCCGAGAATTAGGGGCATCGTTAATTTCTCAAAGGAAACAGAGTGCTACTCATTTCTAGGATGTGGGGCGAAACCTTTAGTTGATGTGATCCTCACGAAAGATCAATTTTTTGTTTCGGAAACTTTTATCTGTCTTATTTTCCATTGGAACTATAGATATTGGAGAATTTTTCATGATTCAGATGATAAAGAAACTTTCTGGTCAGAATGGCGAACAGTTATTAAAATGATTACGGACAATTAACAACTGTAGTATGCGCAATTTTACGAGGCATGACTTCCTGAGCGAATTCGATAATTCTAACAAGCCAAACACTTGCGCACATGAAACGCGCAAATGTTACTCCACAAATTGCCCCTATAAAAATTTCACGTACTGTTGAATACGACCCTTTCAAAAGACAAATGACTCATAACAGTATATTTCAAATATTTACGAATGTAAATTTTCCATTTTAAAAGTAATAATTAAAATACTAATATTTTAAAGCAGAGACATTCACTTCATTCATTTCATTGAACCAGTGGTATTTTGTAGGTTTGTATTTTGTGGTATTTTTGCTGAGAATCAGCAAAATTCCACTAATTCAGATTTAGAGAGGGGAATTTCAACGTATGGGTTTGATTACTCATCATATCGAATAACTCATTAAATGCAGCGACGTTGCCAATAGCACCAGTAATATATTATCAGCAAATTACAATTTCTAAAATATCCGATGAATTTCGTATAATTTGGTTAAATCAATTATATATATTATAATTCAAATTAATCTTCTGCGGGACGAATAAAATGGATTTTATTTCGATACCAGAGAAAATGAAAAGTTCGACTTTCTCTGGTTGAAGTAACTATGATGTCAGAGAAGAGAAATAAATCGAATTCTCTTTGTGCGGAATTATAATTTTTGCCCAGAAGACTTCATCCGAGCGGATAAAAACTTTTCCTATTAAATGACTTTTGTTGCGACCCGAGTTGTAAACAAAAAATATATACATATAGTTTTTAATTTCCCCCTCGTGAATCCAATCTGAGCTAAATTGAACATTTTTAATCGATCTTTAGACGCCTTTGTGTATAAATTTTGATAATAATTGTTCCTCTATTTCAATTTGAAGGGAAGTATGTAACGAGCTTTTCAGTGTAGGGAATATTACTAAAGAGTGCCAACTGGGGACGATATTAATTGCTTTGGGGCCATTAGTAAATGGACCCTTCCAAAACGGTGAGAGCGAGGACATTACGCGGCGTTTACTATTAGCATTAATGCCAAAACACAACACACACGGTTTCACTCATTTAATCTGATGCTTGGATTTTTAAAGAGAATTTCTTCCAAATTGAGAATTGCAAAATACAAATGTAATGAATTTTTAAATTAAAAAGTTCTAGAATCTACCGTTTCAAATTTTATACGTTCCAAATTAAATCGTAAGTTTTCTAGTCATGAACAATTGGAAATTGCCCCATTAACGGCATCGTAGAAACGAGCATTATTTTAAATGATAAAATGTTTAATTAAGCAATTATTATATTTTACTTTCCTGTAGATTTTAGGTAGCATCAAAATGTAATAATTTCCCGACTAATTAGTTGCTAGTCGCCTCGTAAACCGCGATTATAAGTTAACGGTTTCACTCAAGGGATTAAAGTATATTATATCACTCTGGGTTCTAACTTTAGCCTTAATTTTCCCACCATGTGTCATCCCACTGCGATTCAAGTTGTGCCTTTAATTCGAAGCACGTATCTAATCACCACTATGCAGCACACCAAGTGTCTGTTCGCGTATGACATCTGCACTCTCTAATATTTCTTTAAACATTGACAATTTGGATAAAATAGTTTTAATCTAGTAGCAGTTGTTTTATCCCTTAATTCGGCAGAAGACTTTGAATTAAAAAAAAAAAAACAGAATATCGAGTGAATTTATACTTTTTTATTTTTATTAGTATATTTTAGTATTGTTATTATGATTAAAATTTGGATGTTTACTGGCTTCTCTTAAGTTTTATAATGTTACCTCTACGCTGTATAAATTATTATTGCGCCTGTATGCGGGTAGATAATCTGGATTTACTGAATTTCCACGTGTTTTCAACGTGTTTGTGCGGATCAGGTAAGGGCAATAATTCATGGAGGGTGGAAATAAATTTTTAAAACGACAAATGTACTCTTTATTTATTATCACTCCCTTCCAGCCTCGACTAATCATAGAATGCTTTACCTAGAAATTATCAATACTTTACTTAAGGTCATTCATAAACTGCATTATCAACTTAGGGGGAGGGGGGGTCGCACCAAACCGTACTAGGTCGCACCACATTACTTTCAGGGAGGTGGAATAAAAACCACGGTTATGAACGAGGGTGAGGGGGGTGTAAAAATGGTCCAAAATTAGTAACATAGTTTATGGACGATTCCTTATTAAAAAAACCAGACTTGTAGTATGGAAACTATAGTTTTTCAAAAGTTTAATAATCTTTAAGAATTTAATACAGATTTTCCGCGTACAATGGTACATCCCTTTCGTAAGAAAAGAAAGAAAAGCAGTAGAACAAGCGCAGTGAAAGAAGCAGACAGGCAGTAGAACAAGTTTTATATGGTCAGACTCAGCGAAAGAAGTGTTTCGTTTCAGTTTCCTCTCCTTTCACATCTCTACATGTTGAGTTTATTTCTGTACCGAACGAAAATACACTTTTCCTTCTTTCTTTACGAAAATGTCACACATGTAGAAAATTTCTTATATGTTAATTGTTAAACAAAATATTTAAAAAGTAAATTGATCCATCTAATTCCTTAAAATTCTCCTTGATTTTCTCTGTAATTAAGGTATAATAAGATAAAAATGTATGTTTTCTGGCTTTTCTCATTGACTCACCTTGAAAGGCAGCTTCGAAGGTTGTCTTCTCTTCGATAGGATTTTGGGCGAACGTCGCTACAGTCAGATACCCAAGGATTAGGAAGAGCCAACAGCGGGAGGGTCCGGACATCGTACCTCCCATAACATGTACTCGCTGCTCACGTACTTTAAGCGATTTGATCCACTCTCTTGTTCATCGAACAAGAGGAAACCGAAGGCTGTTTAAGCCAGTCCTGGATTCCCTAAGGTCGTCCCCTTCCTCAGTTAGTACACTCGATTTTTCGATTTTTTGTCACACTAAGATTCAAGAACTGGAAGCACTTTTCGACGAATCACCTGCAATCGATAACGCACCCTTAAGTAGATTTGAATCGCGTATGCGGGCTATGTTTGATAAAGGGGGAGTTACGCTTTTACGCTTTCTACATCGAAAGTCACAAGCCACAAATTCACGCTTCGTTATTCACAAAAAATGTTATTTTCGAGGGGCAATTGATCCCACAAACCACCCACAATTTCATCCCCTGACCACTTTTCAAGAGTCATAACGCGGAACAAAATATGCAGTCATTTCGTGTTGTGAGCACGGTTTATACGAGTCGTAAAATTTTTTTTATAAAGATTGCATGCTTACTGAAGATATCGAGAACTATTTTGCAGTTTATAGAGCCTTGGTTTAAAAACATTTTTTTATTTTCCCATTATTCGGGCTTTTACTCTGTGAGCTTTACTGTTCGATCTATTAATGTTTGATCTCTACATTCAATTCACAAAAGTGATGCTTTCAATAATTTTATCTTTCATTTCAGTTCGTTTAATTCTTATTACTTGGATTGAAATGTTTCTGAGATACTGAACAAAGCATTTCATTGTTGGTACCTTTTCCGGTATAAATTAAATATTTAAATTTAATTATTCCCTGTCGGAACAAACTAAATTTGACTGAATGTGGACTTTGCTCAATAGTAATTATTCTTTGTTTGAAAATTGTGCGCTTTGCACTAATTATAATTTCATTTCGGGATAATGAAACTCTTTTTGAGTGAATTACACCTCATACCTCACTAACAAAGTTTAGAACTCCGGAGGGCTCTTTAATAAATAAATCGGAATAATATTAACTTCAAATTCTATTTGCCGAGTGCCTCTGATTTCTTATGAATGTGTAAGGTTATTTCACATCGTTGGCACTTAACTCGTTACTTTATCAAATACGCTTAACAACACCTGCTGGTACCAACGGTATTTTATCTACTCAACAAGGTCGTAAAATCTTAGCAAGATCGAGGCAAATATATATACATACAACGAGAAATGAATTTACAGGGGTATCTCTTTCAATTAAACTTCCTTAACAAAACGAGCTTCCACTTGTCTCTGAAAACAACGGCTAGAACGAGAAAGAAAAGAGATGAAGGGATGAAAATTACTTGCAGACTAGAAATCTCGGCGATTTTAAAAGTGAATTATTCTCCGGTGAATGAGAAATGAGAGACGTCCCGCGACACGTTGACCGACACTTCATCGTTACTACAAAAATTTTTGTACCTCTCGCATGAAAAAATTTAACGATGCTATAATGAAAAGAATACTTTTAGAATTTTCTAATTATTTTTTTTTTAGTTTTTAGCGAATGTTGGACTGAAAATAATGCTCGTTTCTTGATTATTTATTATTATTTAAGGTGATCGGATACCAAATTTTTATTTCCACACATCAACTGACAAAATAACCCCTGATGGCCCTGATTTTTTGAGATTTTTAAAAACATCTGAATAATATTTAAGGTGTTAAAAAATGTTTATATACATGCTCCTCTTAAATAATTTTAAAAATTGAGTTTGTAAAAGGTAGACTTTATTCTATAATATAAGGTTTTTATAAAGTTATGCACGTTTCTGTGTTACAAGCGCCAACAATTACCGTTTCCCTCTAGAGACGATGAATTGTCAGAAAAATACACGCGCTGATGAATAGTTTGACGCCCTACAAATAAACAAGGTACACAGTTTTTTCGCTTCATTCTTTACTCCTCCGTCAATAAAATCCAGATATTAATAGATGTATCACATAAAGAAAGTTCTTTTATTTTAGACTGATGTGACAATTTAACCATGACTCGAAGGAACTAAGACAAAATAAAAGTAACAAATATCTGATCATGATTATTATTAACATCTGAGTATTAATTAAATTGTATATCAAGGAGAACGTGCGATTAAAGCTTATTACAAAATTATTTCTGAAATGATCTAATTGCTACATTTTGAATAGTAGAATAATTAATCTTAAATACAAATGTTCTTTATAATCGTAGCAGTAATTTGAAATGAATTCGAAATTATTTAACATTCCCTGATAATTGAACTTTTTAATTTTTAAGTGAAACTTTTCTAATATTTCTAATTACTGAAAATGTTACATTATTCTTTGGATAGAAGAGAAAAGTTTTTTATCTAAAGATTTTCTATTGATTTTAATTAATATTTGCTTGGAGAATCCCCTATTTCGATGGAGAATCCTGAGCTAAAAGGATCATCAATTTCTCTCTTGTTTACATTATCGAGCTGATATAATTACTGGCGGAGGTTATATGTTGTAGTTTATCCCTCCCCCCAGGCTAGAATCGATTCTTTTGGCTCTTGCTAAAGCTTTCCGCCGTCTTTGGGTAGGCGAAGGAATAAACTGAGAAAACATATCCTCACTCGATTTGTCGTCAACATTTTTCCGTAGATTTTGAAGAGCAGGACCAATAGTAATTCGTTTTATCAATTTGTATTTATAGTTTATAATTCAGGAAAGACAATTGAAAGATAATTTTATTCAGTAACGAAATTATATTTTTAATGGATTGTTGTTGAAAAACTAGTCATTTAATTCCTGCGCTTTTCAGAAAGTATCTGAGTTGTATTAATTTTTTTTTAAGACTTTGAAAACAAATCTCTTAAATTATGTTTCATCAAACTTAAAAAATATGCTCACATTTAATTCATTAAAAATGTGATAGTTTAAAAGCATAAAAGCGCAAAAGATTATGAATTGAAGAATGTGGTAACGGAAAGTCTTTGAATTTGAGACACGCAGTTTCTTGGAGGCAGAAGTTGAAAGAGTTCTTTTTTTATATTTAAACGCCGAATACATTTTTCCAAATAAAACTTCTTAATTTATAAACATTCAAAAAATCCTCGACTATTTTATTTTAGATTTTGGAACCCAAAATACTTTCAGACGATCTTAAATTAATTTTTTTACAAGGAAAAAAAACAGGAACTGTTATTAGAATCAAATTTTGATATTGAAATTTATAAAAATTATTCCACTTTCAAAGAGAAACAATTGCCCTCTTTTTTCTAAAATAACCACCCTTAAATCTATCCATGTTTTAAAACGACATTAAAAAAACAAACAGACGTAGCTACCATTTATTCTTCCACCGAGAATATAAATTAAGTCTTCAGAAAATTCTCCGGGTTCATTTTTATTCCTTTTTCAATGAAGAAGACAGAATTTGATATTGTGGGAGGTATCCATTGAAGTGTGAAATAAAAATTCTTTTCCCGATCGGCCGAAGGTGGCGAAATATGAAAGGGATCGAAAACTTGTTGGCGTTACTCCCCCGCTTATCGATCATCATCGATAATGCACTGACCTTTCGACGTAATCGAAAATGTCGGTACAGTTAAGCGGATGACACAAATCGCCGGGCTCACGCAACCCCGGGAATCATCCAAGTCGTAACCTTTTAAACAGGTCGTAACTCGGAAAAATGGAATTGTTGATTCCACACTAGATATCCTTCTTTCCAAATCACGGGACCTCAGAAAAAGGTCATGTCCGAATTCACTGATAAATAAACAATAAATAATCGAAAGGCGAAAAAGTGTGCACGTTCGCGTCGCGAGACTTTCCGACGCCGGACTTTGCGAAACCGTGTCGTGATCGCCGGCCGGACCGGTGGTTTTAATCGAACTGCGGCTCTGGGGCGACGGTGGCGGCACCGAGGGATGAAGGCGAAAAATTACGAACTATACCGAGGGTGGTCGAGTGCGCACGCATTTTGTGGCTGATGGGGATAGGGGGAGAAGAGTGGTTGGGGTTAAAGGGGAAAATACGAGTGTGAATGTCAAAGGGGGGATGAAGAAGGAGATGAGAGAACAGGGATGAGAAATAAAGAAAGAGAAAAGAGAAAGGTAGGGCTGTAAATAGGGCATTACTTAGTTACACAAGAGACGCAAGTTGCCCGAAAAATTTTCCTTTGTATGAAGCGAAAACTGTCGCGATTAAGGTCGAGGCGCAGAAGCTTACTGAGATTTCATATAGTGACTAGTCAAATGGATATTTAGTGCTGGCACAAATTGAACGGATCTGTAATCAGTAAAGGGAAGAAAGATTCCTTGCGTCGAGACGAATCGATTGATCTATAAGATTAATGCATTTAATTGAATATTAAGGAAGTTATGCTTATTTGTAATTTTGAAAAATTTCGTTTTTATCTATAAGTTTTCAAATAACCAAAATTCAAAGCTAATGTAAGAATGTAAAAGGTTTTTTGCATCGTAAAAAAAACGTGTAATCTAATATTAGTACATTTTATTTAAAAATATGAATGATGACATGAAAAGATTCCTTGCTTTGAGAAAAGAGAATTGAATATATTTTTAATATTTAAGAAAATCGTTAATGCTTCCTCTATGAGGAAGCAAATGCATTTGTAACTTCATCATAATGTGGAAGCAAAGTGCTCAAATAATGAGCACAAAAAAATATAAATATAGTTAAATGGAACATCCGAGATCGAATTCACAGCTATTTTAATATGTGCAGACTTCAATTTACCTTGGGATGCTTCAGTGACTTCAAAAGATTGTAATGCAGTGCATTACAATGCCGGGTTTCAATGTATAACAATATAATGATAATAATTAGAATCTGAAATGGTCAAATGCTATAAAAAATACTTTATATGTAATTGATTTATTATAAGTATTATCGATTTGAAAAGCCGCTTGGTCCGATTAGTTTATTTAATTAATCTCGGGAATGGTTAAAGCCCTACATAGAAATTCAGGTTGTTTAATAATTGAAAATTGAATCCTGTTTCATAAGATTTTATTAAATTTTATAAAGGAATGATTAAACCCAGTAATAGGTTCCACGGATAAAATACTATTTTTATCTTTCACACTTTTCAGATAAAACATTCTATCATTTTCATTTGGGAAAACTGAGTGGGAAACAACAAAAGGTCGGACGTATTTCGTTAGGACAAAACTTCCAAACCACAGTGGTTCCGTCAGAGAAGTTTTGCAATCCAGAAACCGCACCATTTCGTCAACTTTGAAAAATGACTTTAGGTTTCTATCCACCTCCTGAGACTTCTTCTTTCTATTTAAAAAGTAGAAAGAGCTTTCGTGACACTCAAAAATCACATTTTCACCAGTCCTCCATAGAAAACAAATTTGAATTTTCTTCTCATTTTTAAAAAAAATATTCCATAAGCTTGAGGAACCTTTTTCTAAGAATTTTTAACATCTTTTATGAAAAGATAACTTTATATGGTGTTATATATTTTCTCTGAAATCGAAAACCGATTTTAAAACGTGTGCAGTGCGCACTGTGCATAAAAGTATGCAATGTGGAATGCGCATACCATTTAGTTTATTGGGATTAAAATAACCATGAATGTAAAAGCAAAAATAAAAGCTCGTATTTACAAAATTGCAGTCGCATCCGTAGAATTACGATTTCGTCTGCAGTATTAAAAACGCAGTTTAAGTGGAACAGCAAAACACAACATGTGGTAAACTGGAGCGGTAAACAAGCAGCGAATGAGTTTACGGTTTGATTTATGAATTTTCCCATTCTTTTTCGCCTTCCAATTACATGGTCTCAGATGCTTTATATCCAGCAAAAAAAAAATATCGCTCAATATTTACATTATATTCCACTGTAAAAAAAATCTGTTCATTTTCATAAATATTTTCTTGTAAACAAAAATATTTTTCCCTCATATATATTTTTTTCCTTTTACTATGGTTGATCATATTTTTTAAGAAAATTGGCAAAGTTTATATTAGTTATGAAACAAATTGAAATTTTGCAAGTAGTAACACCTTATTTATTAATGTACTATATTCTCATCAAGCCTCCGTGTTAATGCTATGACATGCAATTACGCTTTTGTCGATAATTTCAATAAGCGCTGTAATGACGCATTTTCCAACTTCCTAGTTTCATTGGAATTGGCACTTGCTACTTTGCACAACATATGATGCACCTCTCTAAAATTTAACGAGTATCAAAATGAATTTAGTATGGAATTGAAAGCAAATTTAAAATCCTTCAATATCACCTTTGTCAACAAATTTTTAAAATAATTTTAATTACAACGGTATTATTGGAAATTTTGACATTTGAATCTTTAAGAGTTGAATGAACCTTCATGGAAAGGTCACATCCTAAATTTCAGTTTAAGAAAAAGTTTTACTACGGGAATTGAAAGAGCCTCTAAAAAATACGTGGCAGTGAAAAATGTCGTTTTAGTCTGAAGATAAACGAAATACATATAACTAACATAAAGCACGTGAATGATGTTCAATGGACCAAAAAGAACTAAACGAGTGTGATAAAGATAGTAAAAAAAATCTGCTTCGCAATCGTATCTTTTGCATCCACATATCCTTGTTTACGACTTTCAGCCCTGAAGGGAACATCATGAAAAAAGGAAAATAAAACAAATACAAATAGAGGAGAAATAAAAATAAAGAAGTAAAAAAATTTAAGATGATATAAAAATAATTACACGAAAGAGTTACACAAATATTACTAAAAATGTGTAATTTATTAATAATACTCTTAATCCTATTTTCGAACACAATTCGTTAATTTATCATTTATTCTTGAGTATATAGTATTAATGCAAAAATACTTTGCGAGAAATCACTTTGCCTCATTTGTAACTATGGCTTTAGGAATCTCAATGATATTCTAGCAGAATAACAATAAACTATAAATCTAGGACGGAAGAAATAAATTAACTTTTATTTTCATTAAATTATTGATTTCTTGGTAGGATCGAGAGAAAATATTTCCAAATTAATTAACTTTAAATTCTGCAAATTATGTATGTACATAATTAAGTAACATTACAAAATCTATTCCTCGGATAAATATCTATTGCATAAAAATTACATACTAATTGAAGCCCTGCGGGTTGAAAATTCGATAGGAGTGTAAAAGTGAAAAAGTGTGATTCTAATACTGTAAATGTCTTTAAATTATAACCCTCCTCTCGAATTTAAGTACTATTAAATTAAAAACAATTTAAATATTGCATAATTACTTAAATACTATTTAAAAATTAAAATATATCCGAATTTGTTGAATTGCTTTTTTTTGTTCACAAAACGACAAATTCCTATCAACAATATAAACTAAAATATCAATGATCGTTCCAGGGAACTTCTTTTACGTTCTGAGACGGTAGGTTTCAAATAAAAAATTTGAAACATTCAAATTTTGTTAAGTACGATTCTTAACTAATATACACTCGTTGTACTTTTTCTTCGAGTCGAAATATTTTTCTGTAAAATCTCAAGGCTACCTTCGAATCAGTCTAGCGTAAAAGCAGATTTTTTGCGAGCAGAGAAAAAGACGTATAACGATTTCAAGGCAAACTTTGGTGACTCAGTTAATTCTTAGGATGGAGAATGTAATGATTACTTCATTTTTCAGGAACGCATTAAATTCGACGATAAAAAATATATCGTGTCAAACATAAAATACATAGACAAAATATATTTTTGGCGAATTACTTTTCTTTCAGTTTGTTATATTAAAAATTGTATCGTTATACGTATTTCCTGGACGCAAAATAGGATACTTAGGTTTTTGTTTCTTTTTTAAAATAATTTCACATTTTTTTTAACCAAGTATTCCACGTATCCTGAATTGGTGCCAGAACGACTATTACTATGAGCACCGCTGCGAAGATGGCGATTACGACAAAGTAGATACCAAAGACTAACTTCCTGAGTCCCGAATGCTGCAGACAGAAATGAAGAAAAGGTAAGTCAGACGAAATGGAATATCGATTAGCTTTTTATTCAACCTCCAGTCTCGAGAATTGCTATTTTTAAATTTTAAATTTATATAAGAGTCTTATTTAAATTTGAATCAAATTAATGCGATTTTCCAAGGCCTATTATCTAGCTTTTGAGTTATTTTACGTAAATAAAAATATGTACAAATTTGAAAATACTATTATGTATAGAAAAGAAAGATAGCAAAGCATAAAAACATAAAAAGTATAGTTAGCTGATTTATGCAACAATAATAAATCTGAAAACAGAAAGAGGATTGTTTCACTGAAGATGTATTGTAAATGCAAATAATACTTACAGGTGCATCTCGCCTTGCATCAGGATGTGACATAGAACCTCGAGAATGCATGTCCTTCATGGGGAAGGAATTCACTCTCTGACTCCCTTGCCTGTCTGAGATACATCCAGTAAACTGGAAAAAAGAAATAAGAGAAATTCGCATCATGCTAACGTCGCGTGAACGATTCTTGTAATATTTAAATCTCTTCAACTCTAGCTTTTCTGATTCTTTCCGCCCAGAGCACGTACATGCTGCATATATTACTCTAAACACAAGGACGAATTCAAAATTTATGCACCCATCCTAGCAAAACAAGGTTACCAGAATTTTTCCCCACGAAAGTTTTTTCTAATACATATAAACATATTGATAGTAATATAAAATAATTAAATTTTCAAAAATAAATCCTTTGGATATTTTGTTAAGCATTAAATTTCAGGAAATGAAAATTTGCTAACGAAATTAATTTACTCTCTTTAATGGTATTGGGATCAAAGTACGAGGGGTCAAAAGTTTGAGCGTGTTCGCCCTCGAAATCCATTAATTTAATTAAATTCGAGAAAAGAATGGAGATTTGTCACCACCCCTAATCCGGTAGTATGTAAATTCGCCTCTAATAAATTTGAAGCTCGTTTCCTTACCGTGAGGAAGAGATGAGTCACAATGTGGAAAACCACATAACCGACGACAATCCAAATCATCCATTCCGGTGTCAAATCTTTCCTTATTCCAATTGCGTAGAAAATAGTGACAACTGAAATAAAAAAATAAAAAAGTTCTAAATTATCAAATTCAAGGAATTAAAGAATTTATACTTTTTTTCACTATAAGCGAATTTAATTGTCTCTAAAAATGAATTTTATAAAGTAAATTAAATGTTAATAAAAGAGTAGATTGAAAAATCTTCCTATAAATTAAAAATTCTAATTGTAAAAAAGACTTACTTCCACAAATGTGAGCAGCATTCCCAACAAACCAATGGACCCAATTGAAAAGGGGCCTTTTTGGTGCGCCCGGATGGGGCCTGAATGCCGCCATAAAAGGTTGAATAAAACACAAAATTGTGGTTGCTAAACCTATTGAGGCATGTTCTGTGTTGCTACTCCATCTTCCTAATTGAATAAAAATCACGATGAACGAGGCCACTGTCATCAACCAAGTGAGAACCATGAAAAATCGATGCCACTGTCGAAAAAAATGCTGAATCATTAATTCAATAAACAAAAAAAAAACAAGAATACAAATATTGCTATTATAAAAGTATAATAATTTATTGAATTGAGGTCAAAGAATAAAAGTTTTTTTCTCTATTCAAGTCCTTTTCATCCTTTTCCCTGCATATTATTCAGTTTTGAAAATATTTCAGAGCTTCTATTCTTGGAATTATTGGGTTTGGTCTCTCAAAAGAATAGAATTTTTTCATTTATTTTTCTCAATTACGAGTAGTGGTCCTAGGAAGAATTGTGAGCTACTAGTTTATACTTTATCCTGCAACGTAAGGACACTTACGACGAACCAGTGGTCCTTTCCACAAAGCTGAGAGGCAACCCACGTCTGTCTGTAATACCTCGCCAGGAGGATTCCAACTGAGGCTGTTCCAATCCAGGAAGCCAACATAAGAGCACCATGGATTCGATATAAAATGTCACTTGCTGCTTCTATTTTGCCAACGTTGGATAATAATATAGGTTTGGACGATGCCAAGTAAATCAGGTTGTGAAAATTGACATTATTACCTGAAAATTAAAACCACAAATTTAATTACATATGTAGCTAATGTTTAATGATTCCTTCTTAATATAATTAAGAGAATCACGTTATGAAAATGTCCCACCAACGCCAACCTTTTCTACTGTATCCAGTAGAAACAACTCTTCGTTTTTTTTAGTAGAAAAAGTACTGCTTGGTTAGACTTTATAATTGTTATAATTTCATTCCAATATTTACAAATGAATATAATAAAAAGTAACTAAAACTAAATAACTAAATAACAAAAAACTAAAAGCTAATACAAAAATAAAATGAACATTTTTTTTTTGCAACTTACTCGAAGCATCTGTTCCAGCTGCCAAAAGAAGGTTGTAAGATTTATGGACAAGGTCAAAATTTCTTTGCATAATACTTGTTGTTTTTTCTCTTGAAAATTTGCAGGAAATTGTGTTATCGCGAACAGAGCTTGATTCCATTCGAACTGCTCCTTCAGGCTAAAAAATGTAGTTTGTTAGGTTTTTCAATGTCAACGTTTTGAAATTCGATTTAAATACAAAATTAGATTTTTCTTTCCCTTTAATATAAGTTTTATTCAGTCGACGGGACGTTCTGATTTAAAATTTATGAGAAGTTCGCATTTATTAAGACCCCATTTTATTACTGAGATGCACATTCCATGATTCGATTGAGAGTCAGAGATTATTTTGATCCAACAATAGACCTCCATTCGTAAATTGAATTATAATCCGAGCTGCTCTTGCTTCGGAATTCAAATTAATCAGAATATCGAGACTCTATTTATCACAGATACCTCATTTTCGTTAATAGAATATCTTTAATATATATATATATATATATATATAATAATATTTATAATATTTCATTCTTGAATCAGAGAACATTCTTCCAAACTTTATAAACAATTTTCTTACCGTAGAAATACGCTTGTTTTTTTGTCCATTATTCCAGGACATGTGAAGACCAACTTGACCTCCCTCATCAACACACTCGACCACACTATCTTCTCCCTAAAATAATCCAAAATATCAAAATATTAAGAAGCTATAAAATTATTTTCAAAAGGAAGTTATTGGATTTTTTCGCAGCTTGATGATAAAGTTATTCTTAAATTCGGATCATATGTAAGAAAATATTGTAAAATGAAATTAAATTACCATACGGTCGTCGTCCGAGAGTCCAACCGCAACGTATTTTGCACCGCGTGCTTTCATTTCGAAAATGTAGCGTTCTCCACGAACCTCTACAGCTACGACTGCCTCGCAGTTTTTTTCTTCTTCACAACCTCTCGGAGCTCCAAAACAGTTTTTTGTTTCTCCACATCCATCGTAGAATGAATCCTCACCATAATCTATCTGCGAATAAAAAAATAAAATAATTTAATAATTAAATTAGGTAAATATTGTTATCTCGTTTTAATTAAATTAAGCAGGACCTAAACATTGGACTGAAGTTTCAGACGTCTTTGCGGACGATTTTTTTTTTCAATTTTTTAGTTTATAATGTCCTAAAAATAGAACCACAAACCGTTTGCATGTTCATTTACTAATGGCATTTTAGAGTGAAAAAATCGAAAACTTCAGCAATCAACAATTTTGCAAAAAAATAACTCTTCTGCAAAAAATATGAGTGTGATATTTTTTATCCGGCCTAATACAGAAAGATACTAACAAAATATATTATTGTAAATTTCCAAAGTTCGATCCTTCTCCACAAAGGGAATTTTTAGTCAACATTTTTTTTTTGCGGAAGTTATTTTTTGTTAAAAAATTGTTTCTTGCGGCGGGTTTTCAGTATTAACTGCTTTTTTAATTTTAATTAACAAAATGCGGGAGATTAAAAATTTTTTTACTCCTAAGTGCCATCAGTAAATAAAAAAAAAGGTTTCTGTGCCTTGGTTTCTATTTATTGGACATTATAAACAAAAAAGTCGAAACAAACAAAATTCGTCAGAATAGACGTCTGAAACTTCAGTCCAATGACCTAAAGTCTAAACTAATATGCTCTTGAGAATTAAAATGAATAAAATAAATAATCTACAGTTGTTGGTGTGACAAAAAAAAAAGAATTATTTATAGTACACCCGAGTAGAGAACCATGAACTTGAACATTGACTTTCATAATTTCGAAATAGATTACACATGTGGTGTATAGTTAAATTGTAAAAGAGGCAATTAGTGCCGCGAGCTAGGGGAAAATCGCAAAAAAGTGGAGGTAGTGCACCCAAGTTGGAAAAGTTTGACGACCAGCCTTCAACTTATCGTTAGATATGGTTCAAGAAGTAGACTTCATGGTACAGTGATCACGACGCAGTCTTACGATTACCGCACCTTTCCGTAATTTTGCATTCCGCTTATTTTAAAATGATCATTTCGTTTCACTAACCACTGTTCAATCTTTAAACTTGCAGAAAACGAAGACTATATAAGACAATTCAAGAAGATAGAGAATTTTCATTTTAAACATTTTCGAACCTGTGAAATCTTTTGAAGTTCCTTGAAATCTTTTGAGATTCGTTGAACTTGGTACAATTAAGAGAATTACGTTATAAAAATAGCCCACCAACTCTAAACTTTTCTACTGGACCAAGTAGAAACAAATCGAGATTGCGAGAATCTATTTTCGATATATAATCGCAACCTTTTTCAAAATTCCCTGAAATCATTTGAAATATTTTGAAAATCTATTAAAATCCTTTGCAATTCCTTGCAAAATTTTAAATCCCTGTAAATCCTTGGAAATCCTTTGAAATGGTTGATTTTCTTCCCTCTGGTATGCCGTTTAAACTTACATTAGGGGAAGTAGGACGATAATGAGGTGGAGTTGTAGTCCTTGGAGTCGTGATTTGAGGCGGAGGAGTATCCACGTCGATGGCACTTTTCAGGACAGTTATTCTCGGTGATTCTACACCGACCCAATATACAGAATAGTCCTGAGCGAAGGTGGAACTGTGAAAAAAAGAGACAAAAGGCTCAAAAGGTAATAAAGAAAAACTGCCTGCAGAAGAAAAATACGAGGTGGAAAGGTAATAACAAGGACAAATCGATTAGTACCGACTCTCGTCACGAGAAAACGAATTTACAACATTGTTCAAACCCCAAGCACCACAAAATTCGATTTTCTGTGTACCTTCAAATATATAAATTCCAATAATTCTTTTAAAATTCTAAATAAAGTGTATAATTTTTAAAACTAAGATAAATGTATAAGATAATGATTACTTACTTGAAAATAATGGTTCCTTCAAAACTTGTGGGTGCTTCCCAGTCAATTTCGAGATTTCGCTTCTCTTCCTTGCTGGTGTGAGTCACAGCATTCTGAAAAAAGGAAAAGCATATAAAAGGGTGAAAAGAGTCGATTAATAAAATTAAGCTCCCCGTTTACTTTGATATGGTAATTGAGTGAGAATAGAATTTGTTAAAATTGTCTCCACTTAATTGGTCTTCTTTGTAAAATTTTCTGTTACTCAATTTGTCCTTTAGATACTTCGAATAATTTACTCAATGAAGTAAATTATACGAAGGGTATTTAATACAACGTAAAATATCTTCTTGGGAATTAAAAAATCATTTGGAAATAATTATGATAACAATTACAAAATTAAAATTTATTTCAAATGCATATACTACCTAACGGAAAGTGCTCTTGCGAATAAAAATGGTACAGAATTTTTTAGAGAGAATACAGTTGAAGAAAATGAATCAAGACTTTTTTCAATGTATTATACACCAACTTCTATTCAAATTTCAATCTCTATGCAGAAAACCTTTAAATAAAAAAGAATTGCTTTGACAGAAAGTCGCAAGGCTTTTTCTGAGGCTCTTTTCAACCAGAGAAAACAGTACGTTTCGAATCTGTCACACGTTTGGCCTCATTTTCGAGTATCTATTATGTATCTCAAGTTTCTCCGGACTTTCAGAGTCGAGAACTTTTGAGAACTACTTTCAAGAAAAGAATTTTTCGAATTCGATACTTCTTACTTCAATATCCTCAAAAATACAATAGAAGCTTTTTATTATCGAAAAGTATCAATTTGCAAAAAAGAAAAAAAAACAATTTGCATACCCTGAAACCAGGTGTGCATTCAACATGTTTAGTAGTCCCATTTGGTAAATTCGAAAATTCTCCAACTAATTCGCCAGTTTCGACGTCTACCGCAAGGATAAAGAATCCTTGATAGGGAAGTCCTTCAGGACTTCCGAGAATGAGTCGAACTCTTCCCTGTCCAGCTGAAGGCAAAACTTGATATGGAGGAGGTGAGAACTGAATTTGTGTGTCAGGGTGACCTGGAGTCATTGTAAGACATGTTTTTGGCGGAGCTCCACTGCTGTATCCCCAAACCGTTGTCAATAGAAGGTTTGCCACCAAGAGGATGCAGAGAAACAAATTCCTTACTGTAACAAAAAAAAATTATTTTTCTTACATTTTCAATCTGATATTTAGAGCACCTAAATAACCTAAATAGAATATGGTGTGTGCTAAAGCGCGCACCTTTTTTAATGATTTATGCTTATGACAATTTAAAAAATCTTATGTTAAAGTATCTTAATCTATAATAATTTGATTTTAGTCTCGAAAACAATCCTGTCATAAAAACTCCTTCTATAAACTGGAAGTTTGGAAGTGAGTGTATAATTTTAAGGATATGAGTTTGAAAAGATTTCAAAAAATCTCAAAAGATTTCTATATATTTCGAAATATTTTAAAGAATTCAGAAGATTTCAAGTGATTCTAAAAGATTTCAAAATATTTTTTTAAGTATTTTAGGAAATAGCAGAAGATTTAATTAAAGGAATTTAAGGGATTTAAAGAGATTTTATATAATCACAGGATTTCGATTCTAAAGAACAGGCGGCGAATACAAATCCAATTAATATGTCAAAGGAGAATGTTTCTTTTCAGATTTCAAGATTGCGAGAATCTATTTTCGATATAATCGCAACCTCTTTTTTTTATCATAGGGTTGTCGTGACAACTGCAAATCAATTTGGAATGACAATGAGTTTCTGCATTCTGAAGTAAAAAGGACAAGATCATTCAATAATAAAAACTACTTTCGAAATTTATAAATTAGTTGTCCTTCTGTAACTATTTTTGCAGGACATTGATGTTATTTCTTGATAAATGAGATGGCATTCTAAGATTAAACAATATTAAATATTAAAAATCTATTGTTGAATGGATATTTTAATGCAAACTACAGAATTTGGAATGAATTCGTTAAAAGTTGTCGTTTGTTTTTTCCGTGAAATGTATAAATTGGTTTCCCAATCGAATTTCGTTCTGTTATTCAAACTAGTCGCTCGATTTCCATAAATCTGAGTTCGTGGCCCGGAATTGGTTAGTTTTTGTCGTATTTCGCGCACTTTCCCAACCAGTAGGTGTTTTCCGGTGACCAATAAACCTCACCTAATGACACATGTACATAGTTGTTGACGCATACATGTATGTCGACCGCAAATATATGTACTTGAAGCCTTGTGCTCGTTTCTTCGAAACAATGCTAGTACAAAGTAGGATAATGGCTTTTCTCGGTAGTGGTGAGTCCAATGGCGTTTTGAGTTTGATTTCAAGAATGAAATTGATGAATGAACTCATAGTAAAGTGAATCTCGGGGTCGTCGCGTCGGTAGGAAAATCGCCATTTCCGTTCTCACAGTTACTACTATTTAATTATAATAATGGAAGTAATTACTATTCTTGCTTGACAATCACAAGGGATATTTGAAAATCTACTTGGATTTTAATGATTTCTGTATAATTATTATGAAAATAGCTGAGTGCTTCACTCTCGATTTTTTTCTACGTATAACCATACCCTCAATTACTGGAGACTTATGTTTCTCTACAACTTAGATAAGCTCCTTTTGTATTTTTATTCTCGTTGAGCACACTTTCCTACGTGTTCAGTGTAAACTCCTCTATTTGCACTCTCAGTCACGCAATGCGCCCGAGTGGTCGATAACCTTTTATGTTCCTTTAGACCTCATTGATCCTAAAAAATGTATGTGAAGCAATTTATATCGAGTGTTTCCTATTGTAAGGAAGAACTTGTACTGCAGACTCGCAGTCTGAACACACTGTATGCAAATTCTAGCATCGAAAGTTGCTCGCGTGCCTTTTCAGGAATGTAGTCTATGCACTAAATGGTTAACACAACCATAATAATAATTATGGCAAAAGAAATTGTAAATTAAAATAGAAAAGGTTCAAGAAAATCAATTTTTACTTTAAGATAAGCACTAGTTCCATCGGATAAAATTGTATTTCCTTGAAACTTTACATGAAAATATAATGAAGTACCTTTTCATATTTGGAAAAATCTTGTGAGAAATAAAAATAATATTGTGACAATTACTGTATTCGGCTTAATTGATTATTTAAGAGAAATATTATTTAAATGATTATTAATTAACTATAGTCGCTCATAGACTATAGTCGTGCAATAATTTAAGAGTGAATATGAGGGAGGTAAGTAAAGTGGGCACATTTAACAATAACAATCTGTTTATTGTAAACTCAAAATCACATCGGTACCGTTGCAATATGTAGGTATTAGATTTTGCATCAAAGAGACAGAAGGAACGTTGTGTCCTTTGGATGCATTAACCGCAATGTGGGCGATCTGTGTAATTTCTGTATGTCATAATCCAGACTCGCTGAGTCAAGAAAGGATTGGAATTTCACACATCAGTGACGTGTTCATTCAAAATTGAATAATTTATAACATAAGTCAAAAATGATTCATTAGAATGTCCCAGATGACGAGACAACAGACTACTTATTCACATATCATTATTTTAAAATTGAAAACATTCACTTTTGAATCATTTTAATTTAATAACTAAGAAATAATTTATAACAGCTGAAAACAAAAACAAAATAAACAGTTGGAAACTTTACTTAACTTTCTCTGCGTAGTTCATTTTATTAGTCTATAATTCTCGTCCGAAACGGAAAATAAAGTAACACCCATAAATCGTGACTACGCACGGTTGGAACGCGGAAAACTTTCAAGGGTAAAAAACTTTTATTTCAATACATGCACACAGTGCATATTCATTCAAAATTAACATATATATTAAATATTGTTGTGGAGAATAAGGATCAGGGGAGTTGCAAATATCTCTTTCAATGAGTAACTTGCAAAAATAAATTAGAAGCAAAAGGAAACGCATTATCAAAGAATAAATCATCTCTTCTTGGCAGAAGTTATATTATGCATTTTGATACTTAATTTTCTTATGATACTAGGTTTGGTACAGTTGTAAAAGTGTGAATAATGTTTGAGAAATTGTCGTTCCTATTTGAATGTGAAGGTTGCGATAAGTGTGCAAATCATGCTAGAGTGACCTTATTCTTAACTTGTGTACTAAAATTTAGCAATAGTCATATTTACTTGCGATTGTACACATAAAGTGTCTCAATGTCAACCAAATATTTTCTTATCTCGGGTTATTTATGAAATTAGATAAACTGGATTTTTGTACGATAATAATCATGAAAAAAATTAGCATAGAATCAGTAAAATATCATCTTAACTACGGACAATACAATATTTCATTGAATTAAATTATTCAATGGTTGATGCTTAATTATAGAGCATAAAACAAGTAATGAAAAGATTCCAAAAGATTCCTTCATAATCTTTTCACACAATTGTAGTTCCTACTCATGAAAGAGACTTTCTAATTGTAAGTTATGATAGCAGCATATGCGTGGTGTACAATGTGGGCATAGAACAATGACACTAATAAAATATGAATTGAATGATAGGGAGATGAAATGTCTGCGACAGAATGACTGACACAAAGAAATTAGATTTTCAATTTTCAAATAAAAATTGTCTATTTTCAGACGATTCTAAAGTGAAAGCTTTTCGATTTATTTGATAGCAGTTTCTAAACTTTTAACTAAAATAAAAATTTTTCTTATGCTTTGTTGCTGCATCACAACCATTGTTTTGGACAGAACATTTGGAGCCAATAATGTCGCATGTCGCTGTTTCAATTAGAACAGTGCATTTCAATTGCACATTCTGTCAATCGAATTATTATGACGATCGATTGTCGCGCTGAGTCTATTCGTACGAGTAAATGTCGATGACGGAAGAGTAATTAAGCTGCGGTACAGCAGTTCCGTTTTTGATTGAATTTCGCCGTTCAATTTAAAAATATAATCATTTACTTTCTCTCAATAATTAAAAAAAAACAGCACCTAGTAAGCCCTTTGATCGAAATAATCTATGTTCTGGGATGTCGAATTATTTGAAGCGTTACACAATTTTGATGTTTTGTGAATTGTTATACTTCGTTTTTAGTCGCCACGAAATTTATGAGAGCTCGTATTTCGTACACGATCAATTAATTTAAGCGTCCCGAATACGACAGTTCGGTGACCGAACTGCCCTTCTATTCTCCATGTTTGACCATTCCATCGTCATGGAGACGGTAACATTACCCTGATCGTTTTCCAAATTACGAAAGTTGGATGCATAGTTCTAAAAATCGTCCACTATTATAGGAAATCAAAAGTTGGATTATCTGAATTATAAATTAATGAATAAATCACAAAAATATACTGAATAAATTTGACAAATTTTAATTTTAGGTCCACCGTAAGAAAGACGGCCCTGCTCGAGACTATCATGATCATCTACATTTTTCGAATGAAATATCATTCTTCGCCCCAACTCTAGAATATTCTTCAGACGAGTGGATACATAAAAAGCTTTGATGAAAAGTTATGAATGACAGCAGTTCTCAGTAAAACTCTTGCAATAAAATATCCACCAGAAGTGTCTGCGGAAACATTGACCCTCTCATAAAATATTAAACACTCGAAGGCACTTGTTCGACTTTACGAAATATAATTTTATTTTGCAGATATATGCAGATTTGGAACAATATAAAAATTGTGTGCTCTTCACGTTAACCAAGCTTTAATTCAAATTTGGATTAAAATTCTATAATTATAATTAGAACAGAACTTGAGATGCACGAATACATAGATGATAAGCACCGTTATCAGATGCGGTGAGAGGCATGATATATTTTTTTTTTCTTTATCATAAATGTGAATTGAATTCTTGTATTATCTGGCACTTGACACCATATGTTCTTCCGTTTGATAAAAATCTGTCAATGAATGTAAACCTTGTAAAGATGAGAGTGTGAGAATCAAGAAGTTGATCTTTAAAAAGTAATAATTGTCATTATTTTACTATATATATATATATATGATTTTTTAAATATATTTATGATAGATTTGATTACAATTTGCAAATAAAATATGTCAAAAAACTCATTAGTTACTTTCTCACTTTAATTTTTGTAACATTAACAAAGTAAAAATTTTAAATTGAAATAAATCATACTCGCCAGTTAGGAATGATTAAAATGCTATCTAAATTTTCTTTCGCATTTATTTAATGATTATATCAGCTTAATTTTTGCATTTATTTTTATCAGAAATATCCAGACTATGAGACAATCCACTTTTTGAAGGAAATGATCGTTAAAATTTTTTTCAAGATAAGCATATGTCTCTTGAGCATTAATCACAACTTCAACTTTCCTCACTTTCGAAAGTAAGGAGGAAAATTTATAAATAGTCAATAATAAAATTTATGGAAATTTCCTGCAAAAGTTTTTCACTTAATGTAAATTATTCTTTTTCAATTTTAGAATACTCTTTTAGTTTGGAAATATCAACTAGGACTCAACAACCAAATTTGCAATTTTTTAATACGACTGAATTTAAATTTTCTAACAAAACAAATGACAAGGTAAAAACATAAAAGATAGTAAATACGCATTTCTAAAAATTAATATAATCTTATAAATTGATTTAAAATTAATCATTCAAAACTGGTAATAATAAAAATGTCAAATTGAAATCTCTTCTGCAAATTCCTCTCATAAATTTCTATCCAAGCTCTGGACGTTCAAGTCTCCGGGAAAAGATCATGTTTATATAGTGGACTTACGAGTTTTCATGACGCTGCTAAAGGCAATGATGTTTAATTCTCCAATTTGAAGGTCGTGCTTCTTGCACCGCAGGTGGAAAAAGAACAAAAAATATCTGAAGAAGTAAAAATCCTCGATCGAAGTGTATTAAGCACAGAATCCCAACTAACACTGAATTAATAACTGAAGCACTAGCCAGTATACACTACACTAATTAAAATTGGAGAAATGAATCTCCAGATAAAATCTTCGATCTTCAGATTGGCTCTTAGATTAAAAAAAAATCACCAATTATTACTAAAAGGCAATAAATTGGAATTCATAAACACAAATTCCAATTAAAAAACACAAAAACCTGTTCCCAAAAATATATTTATGGGTTTTCTATACGTTTTTTTAAATACTAAAACTATTCCGTAATCCAGTGCGCACGTGTGAACTTTCGCGGGAACTTGGTAGCACGATTTTCACGTTTTTTTTTTAATTTCTCGTAACTTGGGGTCAATTTCTTTTCAGCAGAGATTTTCAAACACTTGTTGATTCCGGGCGAGCATAGTTCTGGCCAGGTCGGCGAGAACCACACCTTACAAAAGACTGTACGGTTGTAAGGGGACACGGAACGAGTTGAAAGGCCCTCGCCCGAGAGAAACAATTCAGGGCCGTATGTCTTTTTGGTATCCAGAGTCCCCTGCGCCATACTTACTGGTAGTATATAATATATAGAGCTTCCTTTTCCTTTTTCTCATTCCTATTCCTTATTATACTGGCGAGCTGGGAATTGCTGTTCATATTTATGCCTCGATGACTGTGTGCGATCAACGCTACAGACAAGGTCGTTTTATGTAATAGAAATATTATTGAACGGAAAATTATATATGGGATTCTACAATTCAGGTTATTTTTCGCCTTTTGGACCGATAAGAATTTTTAATTGGGGAACAAAATCTGCTAATTTTAGAGCCCTTCTAAGGGGTGCAATATTTAAAGATTTAATTATAAAACGTCCTAAAAACGTTCCTAAAAATGTCCTATGTCAGACAACATAATGTAATAGAAACGTCCAATGCCCAAATGCCTCCTAAAACGTCATAAATGGCTTTGGAACATTGAACGTTCAATATATTTTAAACGATCTTAAGATGTAAATTTTTTAAAGAAATTTGAAGATATTTTAAGAAATTTAAAAGGTTTTAAAGGATTTTAAAGAATTTAAAGGGATGTCAAGAGATTTTAAGTGACTAAGAAATTTCAAATGCTTTCAAGTGATTTATAAAAGATTATTACAGTCTTTTAAATTTAAAATACATTAAATTGAAATAAATAATCAATGTATAGTCAAATTCAAATTGTTCCATTTATAATATTTCTATTGCAGAAGGTCCGAAATGGTGTTTCTCTCATTCGATAGTCAAGAGTGGGTGAGGCGAAAGGAAAGTTGACCTTTACGTTTCTGATTTGAAATAGTAACCTGCGATTATGATATTTTAGTTTTAGCCGAATTACTTTCATAGTCATAATAATATTCTCTAATACATGAAGGTTGCATTTCTTATAAAAACTTATAGTTATAATTGTGTCTCAATTATCTAATAATTTATAGTAAACCACTTTTTAAATTAATTTCATCAATTTACAAATAAGCCAGGGTCTGTAAGGAAGGAAAGGTAAATCTTTTGTTCACAGAAAGAATTACAAATGGTATCGAACCTTCAGGGTCAGTAAAACATTAATAAATCCTCGGTAAGACCAGGAAACACTTTTTTTTGTCACCTTTTCTTTTACTTTAAAAGTTTACTTTGTTGAATAAGACCATATAAATCAAATTAATCCCACCATTAAACAACATTAAACAATTATTTTAAGAAGTAGAAAATATATACATTTTATGGAGAACAGTCGAAAGTGAATCTAATATTTTTTACTTCTCCCACGAGAGCCATTTTTTATTATTGATGAAGTAATCAAGGTCCACCTAAAGAGCCATTTGATCACTCTATATGGACTTTTTTCTCTACTGAGCCGTAAAACTTTTCTCGACATATTATAATCTTAAAAACCACGGTTAGTTTTAATTAATAATAATCTTGCATAAGAAAATATAAAAATGATGTGTCTGAAATATTATATATCGTATTTTTCTCATTGAATCTTCATAACTGATGACTAGTAGACCAATTAAATCTGGAAGGTCGATAACGAGAAAATCGACGTTTCTCGCCTTGTGATGCTCATCCAGTATAAGGTGAGTTTTCCCTTGCATTTCCACCTTGGTACGTTACGATTTCCAGAGTTGTTTTAACCTTGGCATCTAATGATATAATGCATGCCGCGTTTAGATCATTGCTATACTTGTTGACTGCAAGGTAGAAGAGCAATAAAAAAAATATAAAAAATAGTCCAGTGGTAGAAAAACCGATTATTACACTTTCATATTGTCTGCGATTTACTTTCCGCATAATGAATAAAAGAAGAAACTTGGTTTGAGAATAATTTGTTCCGGGGAGGTGCAAACTTCGTGATCCGAAAATATTCACAAGGCAGTAAATTCGTTTCCTGGGGATAAATCTTATATTCACAGAATTAATTCGGAATAATTTTTAAAAGGAGTAATCAAAATATTTTTATTGCAGATAAAGAGGTTTTATTATCCAGCAAATTCAACTGCCATTTAAATATACATAATCATTTTTCAGTGAAGAAACAGTGACAATATAGATCATCTATATTAGAAACAATAATAAAAATGCATTAAATTGATGATTTTGAATAAGGGAATTTTTATTCATGAATCAATGCATATTTTTAGAATTTAACACACAAATATTTGCTAATCTAACATAATTCGATAAAATGATGATACTTCAAAAATTTTTATGTAATCTTGATGTGTCGTTAATGAGAGATAGTCCAACTTTGGTGCTTACTGTGTAACTTCTGCTATTATTTCTACAAAGGTATTCAGACCTTGCACTTAAAACTGCTTACAAATATTTATAACAATAAATAATATTAGATGTATAATGTAACAAGTCGGTGACGTGAACACTTTTGTTAATCTCGAAAATCACCTTTTCTTATGATTCCCTCCTTAAGATACGATGAAGTTTCTCGATTCTGAAAGTTTTCCGGAAAAAAAGGAAATAGGCGAAACTGTTTATAATTACGAGAATGTTAAGAAAAGTTGTGAAGAAAAAGGAAGCCGATTTTGGCAAATTGCTGGTGCCTTTTGTGGTAAGTAGATTTTTATATTATTTGTGTTTTGAATCATCTTTAAGATATTTTTCTAGAATTATCATAAATATGAATTCATCTGAATTTTCAGCTGGTCTCTTTATGTTTGGAAATGGTTCACTCTCCGCCTGGACCTCACCTTCCCTCGTTTACCTGACGAGTGAGGATTCAGAAATCCCAATATCAGTGGAAGAACGGGCATGGATAGCATCTGTGACAAATCTTGGCGCCATTTTTGGATTTCCAATGACATGTTTTCTTATGGATCGTATAGGACGAAAAAAAACAATGATTGCTTACGCCATCCCGTACAACATTTCCTGGATAATGATCATTTGTGGCAGAAGTTTTGCAGTTCTATGTGCAGCAAGATTCATAGCTGGATTTGGAAATGCCGCTGTTGCTACGGTTACAGTATATTTATCAGAAATTACTGAAAAAAAGATCAGAGGCACTGTGACAATTTTATCTTTGGTATCCTATGATCTGGGCGTTTTTTCCGTAAACCTGATGGGAGCATATTTATCATACTGGCACATGAACATCGTACTAATCATACCTTCAATTATCTATTTTTTATGTCTACAATTCTTACCAGAAAGTCCTTATTTTCTATCCATGAATAATGAAAAGGAGCAAGCTCTGATGAACTTGTTAAAATTCAGAGGAAAGAAAAAAATAGAATCTGTTCATGATGAATTCAAAGAGATAGAAAAGTCAACATCACTGTTACAAGAACACAGCAATTTTAACTTAAAGAAATTGTTCACTATTCAAAGCAACCGAAGAGCTTTTATGATAGTCTTAATTGCAAATGTCACCCTTATGTTGTCTGGTAATTTTCCGATAATAGTTTATACCCAACAAATTTTTAAAGAAAGTGGATTTTCTTTAGAACCTTCATACGCTGCTGCTTCGGTTGGAGCAATGAAATTACTCTCCGGATTAGTACTTGCTCGATTGGTTGATAAGGGTGGAAGGAAATTATTTTTTCTTTCTTCAGGAATAATTTGTGGAATTTCTTCGATAGTAATTGGATTGTTCTTTTTTTTGAAGTTCCAAACAGAAGTGAATGTATCTGGTGTAAGCTGGATCCCCTTAGTTGGTCTACTTAGTTTCGAGATCGGATCTCCTTTAGGAATTAGCAAGATACCCTACTTACTCATGGGAGAAGTGTTTCCTATGAGTGTGAAAAAAACAGCTGTCAGTGGTATTGAACTTCTTAATGACACGTTAACGTTCACAATGAAATTTGTATTTCCAATTCTAAATGAAGCTGCTGGAATTTATACGTCGTTTTGGTTGTTTGCCACCTGTTGTTTAAGTGGTACTTTTGCCTTCTTCTACATTGCACCGGAAACAAAGGGCAAGAGTCTGAGCGAAATTGAAGCGCTTTTGAAATCGAAATAAATAACCGAATACTCTATTTTCAATCATTTTGGTTTTATTTTTCATCGTTTCCCAATAATAATTTTCCCTCTTGTCTTTTTTATTTGATCAGATCCTATCATAAAAAAGAGGTGATGATTGTTAAGTATTTTAAGGGATTTTAATGATATTAAAGGATATAAAAAAATTTTAAAAGAACTCCAAAGAATTTAAGGATTTTCAAGATATCCCAGTTGGCAAAAAGACATTGTCATCCTGAGGACGTCGAAAAGGCATCCCTAAAACGTCCATATCAGTCCAATTGATGTCCCAAATATGTCTCATGTTTTAAAGACGTTTTTTGAATATGAAACATTTTTAGGACATCAATTGAACTAACGTTTTAAGGATGTCTTTAGGACGTCCTCAGGATGACAATGTCTTTTTGCCCACTGGGATTTTAAGTGATTTTAAGATTAAGGTATTTTAACATAAAATTTTTTTAAATTATCGTAAGCATAAATTATTGAAAAAAGCGCGCTTGAAATTCTACTATATAAAAATAAAATTAATGGTTTTTGTGAAAAATGGAGAATAGCATATTACAGAATGCATAATAGTGAAGAATTCATTGACTCAGATTAAGGAGGTCGTGATACAGGTTCGACGTTTTTGGAGAGGGAATCGACCTGCTTTTACTGAAAATATTTTTGTATATCGGTAAACCGGTAGAAAACCTATAAGACACGGCCCTGACGATGCATGAGAGTGGGATTAACAACTCAGAAGTAACATAGGTATGTATACTGTTTTATACCGTTCACCATTCACCGTTCGGCATTCACTTGAATTTTACATTATCGACGTCGTGTTATATGCTTCCATCAAAATTTCCTCAATCAAAATTAAATGTTACACGCGAAGTTTTGTTTTCCATAACTAAAAATAATATCTGCCTATAAGTATAGTAATCATAATATATTGTGTAAAAATTACATCAACTTTACTCCGTGTGCAATTGTGCATATTCTGCAATAGTATTTACTGGAAAGATATTTCTATTTTTTTACAGTAATTGACAGTAACCAATTATAAGATAGGATTTTTAACATTTTCAGGTGAATTGTGATTCAATTCCTGAGTATGTATATTTCTTAAATTTAAAAAAAGTACATTTTGGCGCCATCTTCTGCAAAGCGATTACATTCAAAAGTGCGCGCCAGTCGATAGGTACGCTACATTGAAGGGCGCGTAATAAAACATGGAATAATTTATTATCGCACTTTTGTATCATAGCATACAGCTTGTATTTGCGATATATGACTATTTTATTCTACTCATCTAACGTGATTTTTGTACATACATAAAAAATATTACTTTAATTCTTATAATATATATAATACCAAAGTTTGATAATACATAATTTTAAATTCTGAACATTCTTCTGTCGGTACTATACCGTGTGATATTTTAAAATTGTTGGAAAATACCAAGAAATACCCAGTAGAGCTAGAGATCAAATGAAATCAGTTTTCTTATCCATTCTTACCTAAACACTTCTGAACTTGTTTTGTACTCTTTTTTAGAATATTTAGTATTTATAATATTCAGAATGGAACGTATACCAGCAGATTCATCTTCTGAAGATGAATCCTCATCTTCTGCCGAAGAGGTGATTCGTATATTATTTTTATTTTTTATTTAATTGAAAGGCAATGATTATATGTTCCAATATTTCCAGTTGAGTTGCAATATCACAATACCCAGACG
>JAUESH010000044.1:11262987-11280883 GCA_032275165.1 Synergus magnus
TTTACTTTTTTAATTGAAAAAAAATAATTTTTTTAACTCAGCTTATTTTTCATAACACTACTCTGAAATTTTTTAGAATGTACAGAGAACCTTCAAATTTGGAAAAAAATAATAATAATAATTAAATCTTATAAATAATTATTATAATCTTAATTTATTCGTAAAATAAAATAAGAAATCTACCTCAATCCGTGATCTTATAATATTTAATGTTACAAAATAGAGACCAATTTCCGAAATAAATAAAATAATAACTTTGACAAACCATTGAATTATTAAAAAACATTATGCAAAAGCTGAATAATATTTTTGTAACGGCTGGGTGAATAAACAATAAATAATTAACATTGACGAGGATAGATATATATTTTTAATCGACAACATTCGAATATTAAAATACTTTTTGAGTATAATATCTGTCCTTAAATATGTATACATTTTAAATTTAAATTGATGCGATGTGTATCTCGTTACACGATTGTTAAACAGGTGAAAATAAAATAATTGACTGAGCATCAGACATATAGAGAAGACGATAAAGACATTTATACATTTAATATACAATTATATATGTATATCTGGCTGTATTAGACAGTGGATAAAATCTGATCGCAACATAAATGATATATTACAGAAACAGATTTAATATCAATAATAAAATATATAATATTCATTTCATAAAAACTATTTTCTTAAATCAATTCACTAATTCGTCCGATCCCAGCAAACCAGAACCATTTAGAAAATTTATATAATTTATATAATTTATATAAACAATATAATACATAATATATACATATAAAATTAATTTGTATCATAATTATATAGTAAATATATAATAATCGTATAATAATTGTAATACTATATGGAATAATTATCACATTAGTTTGCTGAAAATCGTGCAGCCCAGCAAACACGCAGTCATACTATTATAACAATTATATTTAACAGTTATAATTCTTTCTTTGTTTAATCATTGCTATGGTGTTAAGTAATAATTGTTATAATGCATTTTATTTCTAAGCCAAGTGCTTTCTGGGGTTTTTCTTGATTCAATCAGATTCTCTCTCTCGCGTTTGGAATAAAGAAGATTACATTTTTTGCTCTACAAATAACATATTGCTGGAATGGTTGTTGATTTAAATTGAATTTGAAATAATTCCAGATGGAAAAATTTCAAAATTACTGGGGCTAGGCCACCTGCTCGTATTTTGCCTTGTTGATGTTATTGGCAAGACAGCAAGCAAGAAAAACTCCTATTAGGGGGAAAAATGCAACTCCAATTGCACATCCTGCCACGAGGCCAACATTGTTGTTTATCAACTCAATCACTCGGTTGTAGCAACCCTAAAATTCATTTTAATACATTTTAATACAATATTTATTTGAACTCATTTTAAGACACCTTTCAATTTTTTTTACCTGGGTGTAAATTTTGTTAGGATCATTTGTCAAGCAATCTTCTGTTGGAACTTTACAGCAAGACAGTGGCACAGCTTGTGGTTGCTTCATATTGTACCAATCCGTGTAAGCCTTGTTTCCACAACATTGAAACTAAAAAAATTTTAAAAAGAGTGAATCGATAGAATTTTGACAGATAGGTAAATGTAATTTTTTTAACGATATCATTTTGTTAATTTCTACCGTGCTCTGCATCATGTCGACATGCGAAGTTTTTGCTTCAGGTTCTGCATAAGCATCGAGACTGTGATTAAGTCCTTGATCGAATCCTTCCGTCAGTGCAGTTCGATAAGAATAAACAGAAGCACCAGCTCCCAATTCAAGCAAAGCAATCACTGCTAGGAAAGCTCCATACTAAAAATAAATTTTGTTAATTTATTTAAATTTTTAAATAGGATAAAAGAATAATTTCAAATGAAAGAATTGTAAAAAATGAAACTAAACTTTTCAAATTGGAAGCATTCTTTAAATCGAATATAATTTTTATTTCAAAGCTTATTTAAAAAAAAAATTCAAATTTAAAAATATTTCTAAGAGGGAAGCTTCCACTATTTAAATTTGAATCGGAATCTAAGACTAGAATTAAATTGAAAGTAAAAATTAAACTAAACATGATAATTGAATTTCAACTCGGCCAATTTTTGTTATAAATAACTATCTACCAGATAAAGTAGAGCAGGATGGCCACGAGCTGTACAGCAACAGGCAAGTGTAGCTGCAATGACCACAACTGCTCCCAAACAAGCTAGAGCTAATAAAGCTGCTCCACTTCCTTCCATGGTTGCATCCACATAATCACGTAATTGACATCGCATGTAAATGCCAATGCAGAGCATCAAAATTCCAGAGCACTGAAAAATAATTTCTAATTAGAACAATATAACAACTAAAATTAAATTTAAAAATTAAACAGTTTTATTCTCCAATTTCCATACAGGTATTTAATCCAATTAAAGGGTATTTATAAAAAAATTTATTATAAAAAGTTTGATTTCTTTTAAAAAATACACTGTTCCTAAAATAAATGTAATAATTATCGAAAATATCCTTAGAGATGAGATAACTGTACAAATAAATCTGGAGGCTTATTTTGATTGTAATTTAAAATAAAGACTCATGCATAATAATAATGAGGAAATTTCGAAATATAGGGAGGAAAAATTGATTGAAAATTTGAACTTGAATGATTCCTGGTGAAATTTTTTGACACGAACCATATCGTTTTTCTAATTTTTTAAAGAAAGAGATAAAGACACTCTTACCAGAAATGCAAAGTTGAATAGCATCAATAAAGTTGTCATGCAAGCCATCGCTGCAAAATTTTCCAATCGTTTTCCCATTTTTTCACTGTTTTTTGATCCTTGTGACGCGGTGGAAAATAGAATTTACCACATACAAACGTTGGAGAAGGTTTGCAGAATCGATTATTGTCAACACTAACGCGTGCGTCGTACTTGGATTCGAGACGCATGCGTCAAAATAAATTAGTATATACGCAGAGATCTCCCAAAATTATAATAAAATGAAATAATAAATAATAGTCAAAAATCCCAAAGAGGCAATCGCTTCTTCGATTAAGTTTATGAACTAAAAATAAAATCAGGAAAGGCAAAGTAATACGTAAAAAATTTTTAAAAAGTGAAGAATAAAAAGGGACTAATTTAAATAAACGATTTTACGATTGTAATTAATTTATTGAAGATTTATGTAAAGGAATTTAGATTGTTACATAATTTTTTAGAAAATTAAATTGTATCTCGAATTGAATCTGATTACAATAATTAGATTGCAAAGTATTTCATTCTTAATGGAATTTCATTCAATCTCATTAGGATTCAATTCTATTGTATTGTATTCTGATTTTGATTCTGATTCAAATTTTGAATTTTTAACACTTTTTTTAAACAAAAAATATTAATACCAATACCTTAAGAGTCCTTAATAATTCAATTCTAATCAGTAAAATTTGATACTTTCACAATTGTCCAATATTTTAAAAGATCATTTAAATTTCCAAATCACAATCACGACCCGGAAACAAAATAACAGTCACTCCCCCTCACTGATGCTGCGTATCGATGGGGTGAAGTAGCAGAATCAATATTTTTACTATAGGTCAGCAAAACCCCTGGCCAGACTTTATCATCTCCAACAACTTGACATTTTTTTGATTTCATCCTAGGACTGAAAAATCTCTTCACTTCTTTCTGATCAGAATTTGTAGACTTAGTTGCTTTGGAATTGAAATAATTTAAATCTGGAAAGCTTCTCGATTGCCCCAAATCACAAACAGATTTTCCAAAATCCAGATCGAGTTGAAAATTATCATTCACGTCTTTCAATCCGTCATCAAAATTTCCATTGAATTCTACTTTCTCTTCTTTGTGATTTTGATTTTTATCTGAGTTCAAATTCTCTTCTATACTTTTATCCAATTTCTCTTTTGGATTTCCATCAGGCCAACTCAAATATTCAAGATCCTCATCATCTTCATTGAAAGATTCGATAAAAATTAGCTGGTCAAATCTTTCCTTCCTTCTGGGTTGTTCCCACTCGATTTTCTCTTTGAAATCCTCTTCGTGAAATATTACAAAATCTTCATTCAAATCCTGATTCCTCTTCTCCGCATCTTGATTCCTTCTCTCCAAATCGTGATTCCTCTTCCTTATATCTTGATTTCTCTTTTTCTTCAGATCCCCAATCGTTTGGAAATAAATACTATGATCGTAGCTATAAGTCTCAAGACAAGTGCTATCTAACTTTCCATTAGATTTGTAATTTAGGGTCCCACAACAATTGAGTTTCAATTCCTCAGGTTGAGATTTGCTCGCTTGGGAACGATTCAAAGTTTGGAAACGAGGATTCCAAGAAGCTTCTTCAATAAAAAGTTTATTTCCAGAAATACTCCACCTGGAGGAAGAAATATTGTCTTCCATCGTCGTTCGACCTCTCGAAATTTTTTGAGATTTGAGACGATTGTATCCTCTTGCACAGGCAGCCCATCTTTCAATTCTTTGAAAAAGATATTCGGTTTCTTCAGTCCACCATTCGGAGAGGGCTCGTTGTCTTGTTTCCAAATTCATCGTAACTGTCATGATGAGATCGCTTTGTGATGATTGAATTATTGTTTAGTTTTTGATGGAATGGTGGGTTCCTAATGACCGTTCTGAAAAAGAATAGAGGGTTTATAATAGGTTCGGAAGCTCTAGAAGGAGAGAAACCTTTCGAAATTTAGGTGACCCTGACCGATGATGTCAGTCTTGATTTGCAGTTTGCACTTGGCCTGAGCGTAGCAATGTCACTGACGTCAATTTAAAAATCGTTAGGTCATTCGAGATGTGTTAAAGAAGACTAGAGTCGAGATAAAGTGGAATTTATTACACGGAAGCCAGATAGACCATAGATTTCAAAGAATTTTCAAACAATTCAAAAAAGATTTTAGAGAATTTTAAAATAATTCAAAGATTTTTCAGATTTCAATCGATTATTTATTCGTTTAATTTTAACATACTATTCCAAGTTCCAAGTTCCAAGTTCCAATTTCAAATTTCTATTTCTCCATTTTACTCAACGAACATTAGAAATAGATATTTTTCAATCTACAGCGGTATTCTTTTTTAAAACAGAAATGTGGCTATAGAACGAAAAAATGTTACATTTTAATAATTTTTGCGTAAAATGAAGAATTCGAAATCCACCTAAAAATTCTATCAAAAATTCATAAAATAATAAAAGTAGATATTTTTTGCTCTGTACACATACTTGTATTTAAAAAATAAGTACAACTACAGAGTTAAAAAATATCTACTTATAATATTTGTTAAGAAAAATGAAGAAATCAAATTTTGAGCTCAGAGCTTGGGTCTAACATCTTTAACAAATTGATCTCGAAATGGATCCAAAAAGTTTTTTTAAAAGTACAAACAGTACAAATATTTTTTATTAATTTTAGATTTATCAAATAAGAATTCTATATTTTAAAAAATTCAGAATAAAGAAAAAGCTCAATAAAAAATTCTATAAGACTTTCATCAATGAAGTACACCCCCTTGGAAAATAAACCCCCTGCTTCTACTTTTAATCATCCCCCTGTCGAGTTCAATGCAATCTTGACTATCTTTAGATTTTAAAGTAAAGAATAAGAATATTAAGAGAATAAGGTTGAGGAAAATTTGCTAGGGCGTTTGTAATACTGTTATGGAACTGTCGATCATCCAAAGCTGCAGGCTTGGAATATCAACGAGATTACAAGCGGTACCGGGTCAAAGCTGGGAAAATTGTTTATCATTTCTTAGCTCCAAGAATAAAAATTTAAATCCCCTGGGAACCTATGGTTCTTGGTATATAAGCTCATAAACGATGCGAAAGTTACCTCAGTCGCTCGTTCAAGTCTCGCTGTTAAACTTCACTTCTTACAGGTAAGTCTCTCCTTAAATATTCTTTTCTTTTATTTATAAAGTGATCATTTATATCAAAAGTGTTTTTCTAATTTAAAGAATACTTCGCGGTTCCTAGAAAACTTTCTTGAAGAATTTAATTTGGATCTTCAAAGATTATTTTTAAGGGTTGAAGAATTTTTTCTTTACCTCTGTGGCAAATAAATAAATTAATAAATGAGTATAATAATTCAAATTAAAGTTGCTGCAAGACTCTAAATTTAAAAGACTTCAAAGAAATACGAATTTTAAAATTAAAATGAATTTCTCAGTTTAAGAATAGAAATCTAGTGATTCCAAAATACTATTTTTTTCGAAACCCCAAATAAAGGCATGAAAATTAAATTACCGAAACTTCTTTTTGAAAGTTCAAAATCGAAAGAATAAATAATAAAATTCTTTGCTAAAAATCTTTGAAGATTTTTTTATAAAAATTAAAAATTTAAATCTGAAGGTAATCGAAACAATTTTCCAACCTTATATAAAAATTGTTTTAAGTTCCAATTAATTGTTCAGAAATAAGAATATTACATGAAAATTTATTTTTTAAAACTGTACGTTATTTTAAATTTCAGTGCAGGCATGAACCAATCAACTACCCTATTTTTAACACTGGTGACAGTTTTGTTACTATTTGGACAATCTGAAACAAAATCCAACTCTGAACGTCTTTCAGACCACCGGAAATTTTCCCACAACCTTCCATTACTTCGTAGGTAATTGTTACACATAGTACTTCTATTAAATTAATTTTAAATTAAGATATTCTTTCATTAATTTTGTAATAAAATATCGCTTCTAATTTTTTTGGCCAAGTTTCGCACTCGAGGATCAGCTTTTTGAAGAAGATGAAGACATACCTCATCCCAATAAGCGGCAAAATTTTGATGATTATGGTCACATGAGATTCGGCAAACGGGATCAGTTTGAAGATTATGGACACCTTCGATTCGGGAGAAATCGACAATGAAAATCAACTTTTTGTTCCGGAAAAAATTAATTTTTTTCAGCCTCTGATGTTTTTCGACAGCAGAAAATCGTTTTTATCCTCCTGAAAATGAAAATAATTAATTATTAATTAATAAACAACATAAAAATTGTCGAACCCACAAGATGGAATCAAAAATATCAACTCACTCTTGATAAATCTCCAATTTTGAGGCCATCTTCATTTTCCTAATTTGTCAACCTCCTTTAGAAACAAGAAAAATTAAAAATATCCTTGTAGAACTTGTAATGAATATTTCTGACAATAAATATTAAAAATTGAAACAAAAATTAATTAAAAAGAATTGAAAATTATTTTTAATTATTGTCTTGTTGATTATTTTCGAAAAAGATAAACTTATTTGTTTTAGAAAAAAAATTTAGAAAACTCACTGAAAAATTATTAGTTTCTATTTTTCCTTTCTTTTCAAATTTTAATTTTTTAGTTTATCGATCGTATCGTTTAATTTTGAGATCAGCTATTTTTTTATGTAATTCCAAATCATCGTCTAAAAAGGTTCTCCTTCCTTCTAATTTTTCGAGATCCTCCGAAGAATATCCTAACGTTCTTCTGTATAAAGTGCTCGGTAACTCCTCTGAAATTGCTGGTATATTTTCTGGGGTGCAATACATTTTTACTTCAGATTCGAATCTAGATTTTTCATCAATACTGAAAACAAAAATGTTTTTAGTTTTTTCAGATTGATATTATTTCTTAAAGATTACATATAAATATAGTTTATAACAAATAAAAGGAGAACGTACTCAGTTAGGGGGAAAGAAAAAATATTGAGCATTTTTCCTGGTACTGAACATTTTGCAAAATTGGAAGGTTCATATTTTATCATATTTTCTTTCGTTTCTGTCAAATATTTTTGAGGTTCGTCAGTTCCTAATCTTTTATAAGTGGCTGTTCGCAAATTTCCTTTTGGTGGAAAAAAATCTGTGTTGTCTCGTGGTTCTGTTAAATATCGATCTTGCCTGAAACATAAATAAAAATCTGGATGAGAATCTGAAATTAAATTTCAATTTTTTTTACTATTAATGTTTTCATAAAAGACTTTTTGGGATGCGATAATTTTTAATTTTTACCAGTCGGTTATTTTGACTCTTCTGTCATAAAATACTGCCTTGGTACCCGAAAAACTGGGTTTTAATTTAACTTCGTCGTCCAAATATGGAAATACTGACTGGAATAAAAAAAGGTAAAAGCAAAATAAAGTTCCCGATTGTAATTGAAAAAATGTACGAAAAATTAAAATTTTTGTTTAAAAGTTAGTTTCTTACGTTTATTGTGCGTGTTCTACTCATTTTTGAAGATCTTTTTTGTCTAATACAGAATTTAAAATTAAAAAAGTAAATAAATGTTAGAAAATCAATTAACTGTCAAAATATTGAAAGACATGAAAATGTCTAGTTAAAAAATTAGAATTGATTTCACTTGTCAAATCAGAAAAGCCAGAGCGATAGAGATAAAGGAAACTAGAAATTAAAGGAAAAATGGTTACTGAAACAGGAATTAAGAATGATGAAAAAAATCATCAAGAGAATACAATTTATTATCAATCCAAACCTCAAGAAGAATTCATTAATTTACTCTACAATGATATCTTCAAGAATTTTATAACGGAGTATTTATTTTAAATCAAGAAGAATTATTCCTATTTAAAAACCCAATAAAAAGTTATTCTTTAAAATATTTTAATATATTTTAATTGTAATAAATTTCTGTTTATTCGAAGCTGGAATAAAATTTCATCAAATCGAAATATTTGTGAACATAAAGAACCAGTTTCTCTGATAATGGAAGGAGAAATAATAGATAAAGAATTTGATGAAAATATCGGTGAAGAAGAAATGCTCGATTTTGAAAATAATTCTCAGGAAAAGGAGGCAATTTGTTTTTTATTTTTTTTATTTTGAAATCTATCATTAATTAATTAAATTATTTAAAATATCTGAATCAGTGTTCTATAATAATTTACAATAATTTTAATCTAAATTTTATTCTAAGGATGAGAAATGTATTTTTCAAAATGATAAATACGAAATTACTTTTCCAAATGGAAACTTATATTCTGGTCAAATAAACAGAAACAAAATAGAAGGAATTGGTTCATATTTTTGGCGACATGGAGCTCAATATAAAGTTTGTAAAAAATACATCTGAAAAACAAATTTGAATTAATAGAAATTGATGGAACTAAAGTATTTTACATTATAAAAAGAAATTTCCAAATACTTTTTCCTGTGAATTTAAATTTAAAGAATATTAATTTTATGAATTTTTTATAGGGAGAATTTAAAGAAAATCAAATCGAAGGAAAAGGAAATTTAATTTGGAAAGATAATTCTTCTTGGTACGAAGGCGAATTTTTAAATTCGATGAGACATGGAAAAGGAACTATGGCAAATAAAGATTTTTCTCGTTTTTATACCGGAAATTGGTACATGGGACAAAAAAATGGAAACGGGTAAGGAAAAAATTCTAGAAAATTAAAAATCAATTTTAATATTTTTTAATAAAAAATTTAATCTATTTTAGATTATGTCGTTATGCTGATGACAATTTTTATGATGGAAGCTGGGTAATGGGAAAAAAACAAGGAATGGGTTATAGAGTTTATCCCAACGGTTCTGTTTATATAGGAAACTGGGAAAATGATTTTCGTCATGGTGTTGGAACCATGGTTTGGCCTAATGGGGACATTTATAGGGGTGAATGGGTTTTTGGTCAGATGCATGGGTTTGTTTTAAAATTATAAAATTACTACGTTTAAAAATTTTTTTAAACGTGGATTAATAAATCTGATTTTCAAATATTAATCAGCTACGGAGAATATACATGGAATGGATATTTTAATAAAACACTTTCCTGGCCTCAAGAGAATTCTTATATGGGTCAATGGATTCGAGGTTTACGACACGGAAAAGGTTGAAAGAATCTAATCTGGAAAAAGTTTTTTAAACTCTAATATTAAATTTTGTCAAGCAGGTTTATTGAAATTAAATTCAGCTGGTGGGGCAAAATATTCTGGAATGTGGAATGAGGACAAAAAACACGGCTATGGAGTTTTAATAGGTTTCAGACTTAGGAAAAAAAATACAAAGTAGGATATTATTTTGATTTTTAAATTATAAATTGCGTAATATCTAATATAATAGGAAACGATGGTTCTGCGCTCGAAATGAATCCACTTTTTCAAAACGATATTATAATGCCGGAGAATATAGAAAATAATGAAGCAGAAGAAAATTCTGATAACAAGGACGAAACATCGTAAACTTTAAATGTTTAAAAATTCTTTTTTGTAATTTTATATCATTGTTAAACTATATTTTGAACAATTTCTAGATTTATTAAAGAGCCTAGAAGAATATTATACTCCATAGAAACAAACCATTTAAATCCAGAACAATGGCCACTTTTACCTCAATTCCTGAGACATTTGGCAATAAAATCAAAAAAGAAAATTGATGATTCAATTATAGAAGTACAAAGGTGTGAAAAATGCAATCTTAAAGGAAAAGATTCTTGCGATTGTCTCACAGATTTTCTACAAAAAGGTATTGAATGAAATCATAAAATAACTGAAAATTTTAAATCTGAAAAACTTTTGGATAATATATTTTTACTTATTATTTAGAAATTAATCAAATTTCTTCTGTGGACGAAATCATTGATTATAACACTAAACTTCGAGAAAAATTACTAACTCAGGAAGAACTTTCCCTTCGGAATTTTCTTATAACTCACATGCCTCGTTTAAAAAAAATTTACGACATCTACACGAAAGTTTTTTGTTCAAATGAGAAAGTTTCTCCTTATCTTTCAATGAGTCGATTGTCTCTTTGGCAACTTTGGAGAGATTGCGGAATTCACAAAAAAAATATCAGCCTCATTAAAATTGATAATTTGATTGGTAACTTTTCTTATTTTTATCATCATATTATTCAGGTCTTTAATAAATCGAAATAAATGATTTTTTAAATATACCTTCATATTCAGCTGCTTCCAGTGCAAAAACAGTTGTAGAAACAGAACACGGCCCCTTCGAACGAATAGAAATTTGGCAATTTCTTTTTGCACTTCTTGAACTCTCTTGGAAACTGTATTCCAAAATTGAAAATTCCGACTATTCTGGAAATCGATTAGTTGGGGGATTTTCTAAACTTTTGGAACTCGATATTTTTCCCAACGCAGGAAAACACTCTGGTATCCTTAAAAAATTGTATTCTATATTAGTAAATCTAAATAACAGATTAAAAAAAAAAAAATTAAATACTCATTACAGGAAAAATTTTCGACTTTAAAATAAATTTCTTGCCCCTTTATTCGGTTTATCGAATTTATCGAGATATTGGGGAACCGCATTCAGTGAAGGAACTTCTAAGAACTATTTTCAAATCAAAAGGTCATATTTTTTTCTATAAAAATACTTTATAAAGAAATACAAATTTAAATAAAAAATATGTTGAATCTAGACTCACCCGTTCAAAATCGAGAATCTTTCATTACAATTCGAATTTCTGAAGGAAAAAACGTAAATTCAGTTGGAGAACGAATAACTTTCATTCCAAATCCAGAGCCTTTGATTAATTCCACTTCTCAAAATTCTTCGAAAGAATCTTCTAAAAGTCTAAGTATGAAATTAAAATTTTCCTCTCATTGAATTTTAATTTAAAAAATTCAAATTTCGATAGATATTTCCGTGTTTCGAGAACTTGGAGCAGTCCAATTTCTTTCAATCGTTGCTCTCATTTGTCCATCCATAAAAAACGAAGAACTTAATACAGTCGTCAATATTAATTACGAGGTAAAAATAAACTCCGTTATCTGAAAAATAAAATAATTATCTTATTCGATTGTAAAATTATAAAAGAAATTAATAACTTAATTTTTAGCTCACCTTTCTCGAATTCTATGAAATCCTTTTGGAAGCAACAATAGTTTTGATAAAGAAAAGAAAAATCAAAGAGCGAAAAAAGCTTCAATTAATCCAAACACAAAAATTAAAAGAAGAAATGGAACTTGAAACTCTTTCTATAACAAGTTTAAGTACCAGAGTTCAATCTCACACTTCAATCTCCATGAAAAAAGGAGAGAAGCTTAAAAAAAAGAAACAAAAGTAGCAGTAAGTTAAAATATTTCCTTCGTTGATTTTAATAAATAAGAAAAATAGTTTTTAATTTGAAACATTGCAGAGTATTATATTTATGTATTAGGAAATAACATTTCTCGTGTAACGTAGAAGGTACATATAATAATAGTCTCTTTGACTTATCTACATATAGGTACATAAACCTTAAACAATGCATATAAACGACTAGCGACTATGAAGTTTGAGCATCAAGCTATTTACAAACTTTTTATAAGTATCAAGATATGCGGTCGATACTTTACTCTGTACACTCTATACATTATCTAGAATCCCCTATTCTTTTTTACACCGCCAACACTTAAAAAACAAAACACAATTTACAGGTACGATATCAAAATGAAACTTCCCGATTAAAGTCCTTTGATTTAAAACTTAATACCCAATTAGAAAATTACGTAGTGACTAGAATATTCAATTATGATTGAATTTTAGAATCTTAAGATTGGGTTAACTTTAAATTTTGTAATCTTGTAGTCTGTACGTAATTTTTAAATCCTCCTAATCGAAAGTTTCGCAGTTTAAGATGTTATAGACGTAGAAAGTTTGTTCTTTTTTAAAGCAGTTTTTTAATATTTTTTATTTTTAATTTAAATTATAAACTCCCCTTTTACTTTCCGCATTTACAACCATCAGTAAAAAATCCTGTAGTGAGCGATTTTTCGGATTTTAGCACATATGCTATTACTATAAAAAGGCAAATTCTATTCTTAATTAATTTGTTTTTACGTTAATCCCGAGCTTAATCATCTTTTAGTTGATTCCCTTTAAAGATTCTTATTCTACACTTTTTCAAATCTTAAGTCTCAAGCTAAAACCTTCTATCCAATCAAAAGTTTATCTTTGCATATTTCTCTCAAGGTTCTAAATTTCCCTCAAAGAAATTTCAAAATCATTTTCCCGACAGTTTCTAATTTTTAATCTATAGCCTTGTAAATGCTGATCCTCACTCTTTTAAAATCAAAGAGAACTCCCATATTTTACAATTACATCGTAGAATAGTTTCTTAGTTCCTTTGCTGAAAAGTTTACAAAGACATTCAAAAATATATGTATCTGATACAATTAGACTAATTGTAAACTATCCGGTAAATTGTAATCAAGCGAAAAAAATTAAGTATTCTAATTTTAAGTACGAAGAATCTTTTACCATTTTTTCTAATGTTGTACTTTCTTGATACGACTTTGACTAAGTACATATGTCATTAAGTAATGAAGTAATTAAGTAATTAATTAAGTAATTCAAATTATAATTTTAATCGTCGCGAAAGTTCTTCGATCTTAGTCATGATTCGTGCTATGATTGAAAACGGAAATCTGACTTTTTTTTGTTTGGAAAGTTAAAAGCTTTATATTGAATTTCTTGGAAGGTAAAATCCAATGGCGACAGAAACAAACGAAGTGACGAAAGGTCAGGATTCGTAGACAAGACGCTCGTAATGAGGAATTATTTCTCGATTTGGTAAATGCAAACCAAATTCGAGTGCTACCAAAACTGCAAATTCTGAGGTTACTAGTTCTTTTCGATTTAAACGAAAAACGCTTTCGATTCTCTGGAATAAAAAATACATGGGTTAATAAAATCAGGAAGAAAATAAATTATTTTAAATATTAATGAATTTAAATATTAATTTAGAAATGAGGGATATTTAATTAGAAATTTAAAATTTAATATTGGAATTTAAATTACCTCCATAAGAGATTTTAAAACTTCGCCTTTGACGTCGTTCAGTTTCGCTGCGAGTAACAAACAAGCACCAGCGCATAATTTTCGAGTCTGTTTCGTAACGACGTTTCGCAGGATCAATTTTTCAAAATAAACGTAAGCCATTGCAACTGTTAAGAGATCGATCCCATATTCCATTTTGGCGATTTTCCGCATTTCTCGCTTCAAACTAAAAAGGTTAAATATGCTTTGTTTTAAAAATTAAAAGACAAATTGAAGCAAATTATTTTCTTTCGTTTTTGGAAAAAAAATCATGCGTAAATCTTACCTTCGCAATTTACTAAGGGTGAGTTGAATATGTGGAAATTTTTCTTTAAACTTGTCATTCAGTTCTTTCTTCAAGTCTGAAGGCCTCACATAATCGATCACAGAAGCCTGAAAAATAAGATTTGTAAAGATTAATTTGCATCATTTCTAAAAAAGAAATTGTCTTAAATAGTGTGGATTGTAAACTAAATTACCTTTTTTTTAAATTTAAGGTAGAGTTTGTAAAAACTCACCATATACGAAGTGAAAGTCAACAAAGTCCGATGTTTTCCAGCGATAAGTTCAGGATCGTCCAACAAGTTTGGATAGTATTGCAAAGTTTGCTCATCCCACTCGAAAACTGCAATTAGTCAATTAATTAATTTTTTTTTCTTAAATATTGATATCACCTTAAGAAGGAAAACAATTATCAAAACGATTACTGATAGCGTGCTGACTACTGATAAATTAATTATCAACTTATCAAAGCAGTATTTTTGTATCACGAATCATATTTACATTTAATACGCTTATATGTACCTTTAGAATCAGTTGTCAATGATAAAGGTGGCGACTCCGTTCCATATTGATTTCGATGAGATGCAGCATCGTAAGAAAGACACCTGAAAACCCCAATTATTTACAAACCCTATTCACAAAAAATATTCACATATTTGATCTACCCAAATTATTCATTTTTTAAATATTTCTTGCGTGTAATATAGATAGGAACTTAATCAATAGATAAATATAGTAATTAAATACTTAATTAACAGGCTAAATTAAACTACTACAAATCGTTTGATAATCCTAAAAAAATTTTACATATTAAAAAATATAAAATCCATCATTTTCGTTCTTTTTCTGTCTGTAGTTTTCTTCTCGGTTCGTTTAGATTTTTTTAAAAGTCTAAAAGGAATAAATAAAATAAAAAAAATTCCTCGCATGCATGTTCTTACACGAGACTACACTTGAATATTCCAATGAGTTTTACCATTGGTTACGGTCCGAATTCCACGTTATTGTTTTTGTTCTGCAATGCATAATAAGCTTAATTAAATTAATTTTCAAAGAGCAGCTTTATACAAACAGAATAAAAAAATGTCAAGGTTTGGATTCACGACCTGAATTTTTTATTTATTGGATTTATTCATTGTTTTCAAAAGGGTCATTTGAATGAAGAAGGTAGATTAGAATATTATTTTGCATTTATGGACAATTTTATTACCTTTGAACCATGTGGTGTTTGTTTGGTGCTGAATATCCAACATCGACTAAATCGGTGTCACCAGAAAGTACCTTTTTCTCCTTCAGAAACTGACGCGATGGAGTAAGCAACTGACCGTAAGATATTTCCTGTGAATAGAAAAGAAAATCGGGTATTTTTGGAAATTTTATCCGAATTAGGAGACTGGGTATTTAAATTGAAAACTGCTATTTTAGTTGAAATAGAATTACCTGTCCATCTTTTGCTCGTTCGAGACCTAGCAAACCGAAAGTATCGAGGTTGTCGTTAATAGTAGACAAAGGTCGCGATGTAATTGTATTTTTCCTCCTTCCCGCGTCTTTTCGAAGCTCAGACCTGCGTCAAATGTAAAAAGAAAATGAAATATTTCTTCCAGATTAGCGAATTCAATTTGTAATTGGAATAAACAGATGAATATAAATCTAATCGTAGAATATTCTTTCAGTAATGTTACCGAAAAATTTGATAACTTTATAAATCAGAAAATCTACAAACAATGGATTTAAAACTCTTGATAAAGAAAAAAAACTCAGTAACGATCTGTAATATTTTTTTCTATTTTTCTTATACATACATACTAATATGACTACCGACACTAGGTATTAGCGTGCTAAGTGCATTCAGCATTTTTGGTGTGATTCCAAAAGCCTAAATGTGATATAAAAATCGGTGAAAAAATTGTCGATAGAGAATCGAAAAGTGAATAAACAATTATTATAATGAATATTCAAAAGCTCTACGAATGATCGAATTGGTACCTTTTTAAAATTGGATTATTCACTGCGAGACTTTTGAAGACAGGAGAGCTACCTCTTTCAATTTGCCAGCTAGTAATAATAATTAAGAGGGTTTAAATTTAAAAAATAGACTTTAGTCTCCATTACAAGAGTAAAAATAAAATAAGTAATATTAAGTGAATTTTTTTTTCAATAAAAAGAGCTTTATATGAACGTCCGGTTTTAAAAGTACCCCAAAATTCTCCAAAATTTTATTTATTTAAATCCAGTAGACATTCTCTTTTAAAATTACTGAATTACCTGAGTTTGATGGATTAAAAATTCATTTCTCGAATTAGATATTATTTCTTCAAGAATAAATTACTAGGAATAATTCATGACTGTTGAAAAAACAGAGGATTGTTTTATAACAACATACCAACTAGTTCGTTGACCTTTATTGTAGGGGATCGCAGAAAATACGAAAAATGGAACTCGTCTCGTGGAAACTACGATGACTCGATCATCTCTAAATTTGTGTCCGGATATTGGACGTTGCATCAAACGCAATTCCCTTGTGACTTCCGGTATGATTCCACTATTTACGCATCCTGGTTGTGGATTATTGAGGGCTTTTGATTTCGATTTTGTAACTTGAGAAACTGATTTCGAACGCAGAGAGCCGATACTCTCGTTACTGCTGTTGTAATGGTGTTTGATATCCTCTGATAAAGTTGAGGCTTGATGGGTTATTCGTTTTTTATACAGGGAACCAACTCTTCTTTCCGGCAAGGAATAATCACTGCCTGCTGTCCCAGCTCTGAAATTTAAAATAATTTATTAGCAATTATCTTCTATATTTTACAGTCTACAATTTTTGTTTAAGCAAGTGTGAGATTATAATTATATTCGAATTAGAAAATTAGGTAGGAAAATAGCCCAAATTGGTATTTAAATAAAATACTGGAACTGTAATTTGATCTTAAATTAATAATTCAACACTTATATAATTTACAAGAAATCAAATTATCTACAAGACTAAAGAATTTTTTTCTAATAAACTAATACGAGTTCGATTCCGGTTTAAAGGAATGCAATTTAATCAATGTTAAAATAGTCGTTTCAATAACTTTTATGGAAGACAAATGGCATCGATTAAGTATCTAGTTTCAAGTACATAGTTAAAGATTATTATCACTTTGAAATAAGAAATTTAAAAAGTCTGCTTTGTAAACTTGATTTATGATCAGGTTACAATTTTTATTCTCTTACCATTAGCATTAATAAATGTTTAATCTTTTCTTAAATATTTCGTTAAATAATTAACCAGAAATAGATTCTTAAAAAAACTTCAATTACAACTTTTGTTTTGAAATTTGGCTATTTTTAACTTAATTCTATTTTTTAGTCCCTGCAAACTATGTTATCGATAATTTTTAAATTACATAACATTCCCCAATACAAAGTCAATTAGCATAATGAAATATGACTCTACTCTCCATTAGATTAGAACAATCTCAATTAGAATTCACAAACAAAATTAGAACCTACTTAAAATTTTTCTCCTAATTATAAAATCATTATTTTGCAAGTGTAAAAAGACTTATGTGACCTTGTAGTTTCCAGTTTCATTGATACAGAAAATATATTTCCTGAAAGCCAAAATACGGTAATTCCATGGCCAAGAATCCAAGAAAATAAGAAACTATAACCTTCTTTCATAGTTATTTTTCCTTTTTAACTGGAAATTAATCATTCTTATAAGGATACGATCTTAGAAATATATTTTTTATGAAATCCATTTGGTTTATAAGTACGTTTGTCGAAAATAATTGTGTTAGCCTTACTCCAGGTACATGTTATTAAAAAGCATTATTTTTCTTTAAATAGAAATAAATTAAACCTTATATCAACTTCATT
>JAUESH010000044.1:11282644-11320695 GCA_032275165.1 Synergus magnus
TTCAAATCATGCGAAAACTGCTCTACCGGCTGTACTCCGTCGGTAAAAGACGACAGGCGATTTTATCTGACTTTATTGTTTTGGGCAACGTTGGGACGCTTTAAATGAGGTACTGAGGTAATATTTTTCTTAGTACCCGTACAAAAAATTGTAAAAATGGTCGATTCCAATCACTCGGAAGTGGAGAGAAGTAGAGGAGTAAGTACACAAATTATTTCGTATGCAAAGTGTCTAATAAGTCTGAACTTAAGGGTATATAATTTGGTTCAGGTTCTAACCTCAAAATTCAATTCACATAATTAAATATTCTTTCGTTCACTCTTTTTTTAAATAGAATGTTTCGCCTTTTATTTCAGAATTAGACTTCGAATAATTATAACTCAATCGGTACAAAACTGAATGACGTTTTAGAACGTCCTAAAAACCACTTAAGGGGGGCTAACGTTAATTCGATGAAAAAAAAGCATGTTTTCTAGAATTTTTCTTCACGCTACAGACAATGCTGGTTTATTTAATTAATAATAATGTTATAAAGCAACATTTAAAGCACGTTGTATAAAATTTTCAAAGAAAAATATGTTCAAATAAGCCATTGGCACCAGATCTTCTGAGGCGCCTCCAAAAAAAGTCGTTTTGCGGTGACGGCTGTAACTCATTACTGGATCATCTTAAATCAAAAAATCAAAAAAGTTTTTTTTAGTTTATCAGTTTCTCGAGGTAACGCTGTCGTTTTTTTTTTTGTATTGATTTTTTAATTTTTGGTAACACTTAGATGTCAAAAACCCAATTTTTGCTTTAAAAAATCGGCAAATTTGTTATTGTAAAATTAATAATAATTATTTTTAAAAAACTCGACAGCGTTACCTCGAGAAACTTATAAACTAAAAAAACCTTTTCGATTTTTTGATTTCACATGATCCAGTAATGAGTTACAGCCGTCACCGACTTTTTTTGGAGGCGTCTCAGAAGATCTGCTGTCAATGGTTTATTTGTACATATTTTTCTTTGAAAATTTTACACAACATTGTCTGTAGCGTGAAGAAAAATTCTAGAAAATATGCTTTTTTTTCACCGAATTAACGTTAGCCCCCCCTTAAAACGCCCTAAGCAAAGATATCATTTATCTGCTAAATTCTTTTTGTGTAAAAGCATGAAATATTAGCAGAATAATAATTTGTTCTTTTTCGTTATAGGACGATGTACAAAAGCACTCAGTGCATACACTGGTATTTAGGTCCTTGAAAAGGACTCATGACATGTTTGTGAGCAATCAAGGAATGTTGCCACCTATAGATAAAGAAATGTAAGTTTTGTCTTTCAATTCTCTATTTTTTCTTAACATTACATTCTTATTTTCATTTACTAATTAAAACTCTTTCGTTTTAAATTGTAGAGACAGAATGATTAAGAATATAAAAGCGCGGGACACATACGGCCCAATTGTAGACCGCGTTAAACAAAATAAAATAATCAAGGAACAGAAAGATATCGAAAATAAAGATCCTCCTCCGCCCGGTGGTAAGTTTATTTTATTAATTATTATTATTCCGATAAATAATCTAAGAAAAGCATTCTTATATGCTTCCTCTACAATTCTCTAGAATAATTTTAACTTGGGATTATATTTTTACAGACGAATCAATCAATACAGTTCGAAATTCGTTAGTGCCGGTATCACAAAACAGCACTGGTGGAGCGTTAGTTATTCCGCAGAAGAAAGCGCCTTCAATGGCGAAACCAAAATGGCACGCCCCATGGAAACTGTATCGTGTGATAGCCGGACATCTCGGATGGGTTCGATGCTGTGCAGTGGAACCAGGAAACGAGTGGTTTGCTACTGGATCAGCGGATCGAGTAATCAAGGTACTTATTTTATGCTTTATTAATTATTTTCTCCACTTTATTTATTGTCATTTATGTACTTAAATTTCTAATTTATTAATTTTGTAAATTTTTTCCAGATTTGGGATTTAGCTTCCGGAAAATTGAAAGTATCTTTGACAGGACATGTCAGTTCAGTGAGAGGTCTCCAGTTTTCTGATAGACATCCCTATCTCTTTTCCTGCGGCGAAGATCGACAAGTGAAATGTTGGGATTTGGAATACAATAAGGTTAGTTCTTAAATTTCGGTCAAATTGAACGAGAATATTTTCTTTTGTAATTGGAAGTATATAATTGTACTTGTTTTTTTGTTAATCTTGCAGGTTATTAGGCATTACCACGGCCACTTGTCAGCGGTTTATTCGATGGCTCTACATCCGACCATCGATGTTCTCGTGACCGCGGGTCGTGATGCGACCGCGAGAGTTTGGGACATGAGATCCAAAGTCAACATCCATACTTTAACGGGACATACAAACACTGTCACGAGCGTTATATGCTCCTCCTACGAACCTCAAGTTTGTATTTTTTTAACGATATAAAATTGATCGTTTTTGAAATTGTAGATTTATGACATAAAATTTTAATTTATTACAGATCATTACCGGAAGTCACGATCAGACGATAAGATTGTGGGATTTAGCTGCAGGAAAATCTAGAGCGACACTCACGAATCACAAAAAGAGCGTCAGGGCTGTTGCTCACCATCCGGGTTTGTAAGTATCTTTTTAAAAAATAATAATTCTCAAAAATGGGATTCTATAATTTTATAAATTAATTCTTTTTAAATGAACTATAGCGATTTTATTAATTTAAAATTTTGTACGGTTGCTCAAAGTGACACTTAGAGAGAATAAGAGTTTTTTAAGTTTGAGTTTTGGAGAACGTGACGGTTGAGTGCACAATAAATCTTCAAGAAGACTTAAGTTTATTCTTTTTTTAAGTGAATTTTAGTCCCCTATACCATTAGCTTACAGAACTTATTAATTTATTTATTTTGAATTCTAGGAACGCATTCGCCAGTGCTTCGCCCGATAATATTAAGCAATGGAAGTGTCCCGATGGCAAATTCATTCAGAATTTGTCTGGACACAACGCGATTGTTAATTGTTTAGCAGTTAATAACGAGGGCGTCCTCGTTTCTGGAGCTGACAATGGTACAATTCATTTCTGGGACTGGAGAACTGGGTGAGGCTCTTGATTATTTAAAAAATGTTAAATCCTTATTTTAACATTTTATTAAAATTGTATCTCTTAACACAACAGCCACTCATATTCAGAATTTAATTTAATTTTTAATTTTTAAATTTTTTAGATACAATTTCCAACGTTTACAATCTCCTGTCCAACCAGGATCTATGGATAGTGAAGCCGGAATCTTTAGTCTCACTTATGACAGGTCAGGCACAAGATTAATCACGACAGAAGCTGACAAGACTATTAAAATGTACAAAGAAGACGAGACGGCCGTAAGTAGACTTTTAAATTAGCTTTGATAGACATTTTTGAAAAAAATTATCATAATTATTCGTTTTGTAATCAACTTGTTCTTTTTAGTCTGAGGAGACTCATCCTATCAATTGGAGGCCGGAGATCATAAAACGAAGAAAATATTAAACATTATCTACCAAAATTGACGAAACTGTAAATATAGATTTTATACAATTAAAATAATAAGGCTTGTATAAGGAGCAGGAATTTTATTATTCTTAGAATCTAGTGTGTACAAAAGATACTTGTGTTTTAAGTATAAAGGGAATTTTAACTTCCTTAGGAAATTAAATCTCTTCATCCAGGTCGTAATCTTCTTCTGGAAAATCTCCAACTTTTACGTTTATCGGTTTCACGAATCCTCCGTATTTTGGAGCGCATTCGAAGTATCTTTTTCCATTGACACTGAAATTTAATTTAATTTAATTTGAATCTTATTGTGCAAAATGATTTATTAAAAAATAGTATTTGCATAATTACAAATTACCTTCCATCATTTTTTCCAAGTGGCTCGTCGTATTTCACTCCAATCCACCATCCTTCTTTAAACTCAGGTTTACCTGAAGATAAAGATGGTTTGAACAATTAAATACAATTTTAAAAGCATGATAATATCCCTCATTAAAATATTTTTGAATACATACCAACGTACATAATTGTTGCTCTTCTCTTCGGTTGATTTGGAACATAAACTTCACAGCGATCTCCAATTTTGCATAATCTAGCAGAAGCTTCCTCAGCTTCTTGTTCTTTCTTCTTTTCCTCCTCCTTGCGTTTCATTTCTTCTTCATTATATTTTCCCAGTCTATTCTTCTCCAGAAATGCTTTGACAGTATCTAGAATTCAAAATTCGTGTTAAAAAACTTTACAATCTTGATTAGAATATATTATGAATTTTCATTTGTAGAGAATTTTATTTTCATTACCTGATCTCTTCGCATATTCTTCTTCTGATATTTCGAATTTTTCTACGTTCGATAAATCCTCTTCTTGCCGAGTAAAATTATCCACAACCTATTAAAAAATTAAAAAGCCAATTTAGAAATATAATTTAGACAAGAAAGTGGTTTTTATATTACTTTTTATAAATTCATAATACATATTTGTTTTTTGAGTAACATCTTAAATACTGTGGTGAAGTAATTCTTTCCACCCTTCATAAATAATATAATTGAATTTTAACACTTACATGAATTCGCATGCCATCATCGATAGGATATGACCCTAAAAGGCGACTTCCTTCGTTCAATTTGCATACGAGTTTATCATTTTTGTCGTAAACTTCGACACTCATTGTCGATGGATTTCCACCAGTCAACAACTCGAGTTTGCCCTAATATTAAACAAAAAAATCCAAAAATTTAATAAACACCATCTTCCAATGATTCAATTTAAATTAATCACATTAAAAATTACCTTAAAATCATCGATCGTGATACCCTTTTGAAATCTGCGTTCAACACATGTCATATGATTTCCTGAATTTGTAATCGAAACGCTCACAAAGTCGGGCGTAATCACACTGTAAGTACTCATTTTTGTAAAATTTTTATTAAATCAGAAGTGAAGACAACTAGAAACCTAAAACGTAAAAATAATCGGAATTAATACACTAATTTTGAGGTTAGGATTTATCAGCTTTCGATGTAGTTTAAAATAATTAAGAAGAAATGATTGTTTTTTGTTACCTGAACGTTTCGTCATTCGTTGAAAAAATGGGAATTGAATATTTAATGGAATTAAAATAAACTTGCTGCGAGAAACTCGGAAAATGACCCCAAAACAAGATATGTATGATGACTGTTGACAATTCGGCGAGCTGTCAAGAAAACGTCAACTTATTAACAATTTAGGAAAAAAATATAATTATTTCAAATCTATCAATATCAAAGTCTAAAAATTGAAGCTTTTAAGTTTTAAAATGAGCCACATGAAGAAAATGTATAGATAACAGTATAAATATGTATTTATTTATTTATGTTTGAGTTTCCCGCGCAAACACATGGCGCCATCTAGCAGAAAACATTTGCAAATTTCAAAATCAGCTGATGCCTGATGAATTTCAAATTCAAAAACCGTTGAGTGCATTGAAGTTTGTTATGTGTAAAAAGTGAGATAAAAGTAGAAAAAGTGCTTCGAATATAGCGAAAATAGACGAAAAAACAAGATTACAGAAAATCATAGGAAGGTACGAATCTAAAAACTCTAATTTTTAATTTTCAGACTTTACGATTAGTTAAAATTATCAGTTATTGCATCTGATATTTCCGATACCTTTAAGGACTTTTCCACGCAAATTGACAGTTTTTATCTATAAATTTTGCTAAAAATTGTGTAAAACAAGTTAAGTTTGGCAGGGATATAATTTATTTATGAAAAGAGGATTAGTATATGCTTTTAAAATTGTTTTCAAAGTCTCTTTATTTTTAGGTTAAGTCTTTCCTCTTGCTTTCGTTATATATCCGGATTTATTATAGACTACTTATCTTTATTTTTTTTGTTAAATAATTTTTTAAAGATTATTGACGGTAATTTCGTTCTTATATTTTTAGAGAAACGATGACGACTGAATCAGTGGATGAAATTATTTTGCAAAAGTCTGAAAAATTGGAGCAGATTCAAACAGCAACTTTACTGCTCAAAAACCAAAATTCCTTCACTTGTAATAATTTATTAATCTTCAAATATTTTATTTATGAAGTTTACCTTACGGAAAATCTAACTCCTATTTTGTTGAATTTTTAGACAAAGATAGCATACAAGAAAATCTTCTCCAGGCAAAAACAGATGTTTCACTCATGGGAGAAGGAATAAGTGCTCTTCGAAAAAACTTAGAAGAACTGAAAGCTGAAAATGAACGATGCAGGGTAAAAAAAATATTACAAAATAATATAAATTTTATACTTGAACTAGATTTTCTTTCTGAGCTTATATTTCATCAGTTTTTAAAATAGTACATTATTTAAAACTAATAATAAAGTTCTTTTTGAAAGCAGGAAATGGCAGATTTGGTTGAAAAGTTAAGTAGTAAAATCGATCACATGGAAAAAAATATACCACCTGGAATAAAAGATTATTTAAATCTGCAAGAAAAATCTGGAGCTTCCAACGCACTTTTAATGTATGAGAACGAGGAGAATATTTCTCCTACAAATGAAGATATTTTCACTCCAAATGCGCATTCGTCGATACGAGACTGCAAGAAATCTTTGTTCAACGAGCCTCGCGCAGTTTGTCCGCTTATAACTCCTCTCACAGCACAAGAATTTACGAAAATTCCCAAATATATTATTGGTAGACAAACTTTGGATGCTGTTAACAGTTTAGCGTCCTGCATTAACCAAATTTTGAAAGCGAAGTACACTCTCCTCTCTTTGGGTAAAGATGGTGCGAGGAAAAAAGGAGATTTGGATCTTTATCTGGAATACAAAAAACAACAAACAACTGTCAAGGAAGGCGAAGGTAGATTTTGTCAAGTAACTTTTTTACCAAGCCAGCCGTAAAGTCACTCAGATTTTTTATTCTATCACCAAATGTGTATGAATTTTTTTTATTGTTTCAGGGAAAATATACTTTTTTACTGCCGAGGATTATCAGAGGCACACGTCGACAAAATTAGATAAAATAAAACTGAATATGTTAACAGCTTTACGCAGTTGTAAAAGACTGAGAGAAATTAGGATCGGGAAACTATTGTACTATATGGTTGTGCCATCCGACTGATCATTTTTATTTTTAAAGATGGTCTCTGTCTTTGAATTTTTGTATTATATAACATTTAGGATCTGTTTGAAATGAATTTAAATTGTACTTTTATATCTCGACTTTTGCACAACTGCATAAAAATTGTAAATAAATTATTAAAATAATAATAGCTATTAAAAAAATTAAAAAAAAAAAAATTTTTATTCTGCTCGAAATTAATTTGATAAATTTTGAATATAAGAGTTTTCAGAATCAGTTTTTAATGTTTTAAACGTTAATTTTAAGGTTTACCTTTTTAAAATGTAAAAATATAAAATCCCGCTCTTTTTTAAAAATGAACAATGAACATTCAATAATCGATTTTCTGTCGTCTTGCTTCCGTTTAGTAACAAAAAAAAAACAACAAATCTAACCTCAAACCATGCATCAAACTTTATGAAAATGTGAAGAACGTCATAAAAAACGTAAAAAAACTCGTGTAAAAAGTACCATATAAGCGTGAAATGAAAAACAGTAAAATGAACCTAATATTTACATAAATTATTCATATTGAAAGTGCTGCAAAGACTGTTTTTAATACCTAATAAGGGAATAGCTTGTGATTTAAAAGCGGAGCTGTCAAAAACGTCAAGAATGTCAAATTCTTGGGACATAATGTAAGTATAAAATTTGTTTCTTAGGTTTATCAACATTTTGTCAAAATTAAAAAAATTATACACTAACTTAAATAATAAATGCATACAAGTCTAAAAATAGATGAAAATTGTTCAATCTAACCTCACTTTTTGATTTCCATTATGTATATTTTAGAGCAATTCCAAGGATTTAAAGAAATCTATATTTTTAGAATATATGCTAAAATCTTATATTAATAATTACTGTTTTATTTTTTTTCAGTACTCCAAAAAGATAGAATAGTCACGATGGTGATTCCTACTCGATTTTCCCAAAAATTGGGTCGCGGTCCAAGCTACAATTCCATCATTACTGTCTGCTCACTATTGCTGTCCAGTATTTTGATAATTACTGCCTACCATGTTTTTAAAGTTGGGAATAGGCAGCAAAATTCAATTTACCAGCCTCTAGATTTAAGTGACATAAATACATTCCCAACAAAAATATTGGAGTTAGACTTGCCGGATGCAGAGTCAACTAATTCTTCCTGTACTTATTTTGGTTGTTTCAATTTATATCGCTGTGGAAGCAGAGGGAATAAACTTTTGGTATATGTTTATCCACCAAAGATTTTCCTCGATCATGAAAATCAACCTGTTGCTAATCAGATGACAAAAGAGTTTTATCAAATTTTATATGCAATCGTATCGAGCAAATTTTACACTCCGAATCCAGGAGAAGCATGCATTTTTGTCCCATCTATCGACACGTTAAATCAAAATAGACTGAGGTTGAAAGAGGTTTCAAAGGCTCTTGAATCTCTTGACTTGTAAGTGAATTTAATAGAATTTTTAAGGGAGAAGATTAGTTTCAGTAGATAACTTATTTTTTTGAGTCTACATTTTCTAATAATTTAATTGTATACATAGCTGGAATAGAGGAGAGAATCATTTGATATTTAACATGGTGCCCGGAAGTGTTCCGGATTATAAATCAGTTATTGATGTTCCGCTTGGAAAAGCAATGATTGCTGGGGCTGGATTTTCGACTTTGACGCATCGACTTGGATTCGATATCAGTTTACCAGTTTACAGTCCTCTAGTAGAAAATCTCAAAAGAAATTACTCCATTCCACGGTAAATAATCAATTTAAATTTTGCATTTAGACTCTAGAAATTAATTTTCTATATTTTTTGCGACTCAATTATTAATTCTTTTTGGATTTTTGTATCACAATTTCTAAAATTCGAATTTTTACAGAAAATGGTTGGCCATGTCGGCGCAAATCAACATTAATTCAGCCTTCGAACAAGATTTATTAGAAATTAAAGCCACGCATCCAAAAGATATCTTAATTCTGGGCCCATGTTTGCATCACAATCCTATGAATAATACGATTCGTTGTGTGGAAGATGATGTTCATAAATATCCCGAAATTTTACAGGTAATATTTTTACTTATTACATATTTACGTGTTATATTTGCCTTTTTAATTAAAAATAATATTAATTATTAATAGTCAATAAATATGTTAAATCTGTAGATGTCTACATTTTGTTTAATAATTCGTGGAGCAAGACTTGGACAAAGTGCTCTTTTAGAATCCATGGCAGCAGGTTGTATTCCTGTAATAATTGCAGATTCGCTTGTAATGCCATTCCAAGAAGTTATCGATTGGATAAGGTAAATTAAATTAAATCACTTTCTAGCATTGATTTTTTATTATTACAATCAGCATTGAAATTACTTTCTTCACAGAGCTGCTGTATTCGTAAGAGAAGTCGATATTTTAATGGTCATTCCGACTTTGAAAAAAATATCACAGAAGCGAATAATCGAATTGCGAGAGCAAGGTTCTTGGCTTTACAAACAATATTTTGAGACTATGGGAACAATCACAGAAACCACTTTAGAAATTCTTTCTGACAGGGTTTTCACTCATCTTGCAAGAGATTATACATTTTGGAATGTTCCAAAACACTTGGTACAGATTGATTTCAACATTAATCCGTTATAAATTAGTTTTTAAAATCCGTAACCAAAATTTATTAAGTCACTAATTAATTAATTATTACAGGATAACACTTCGCCTCTTTTCCTGCCAGTCACTGCTCCAAAAACTAAAGGATTTACAGCTGTGATTCTAACTTACGATAGATTAGAACTTCTCTTTTCTTTAATTAACAAACTAGTCAAAGTTCCAAGTTTGTCGAAAGTTCTTGTCATTTGGAACAATCAAAACAAGGATCCACCTCCGTGTAAGAATTTAAAATATTTCACCTTTTTACTCATTTGTTTCTTGTGTTCTGTTTTGTAATCTTTTATTTTTTTCTATTTTGATATAAATTATTTTCCAGCTTCAGCGTGGCCGAAACTTATGAAACCTTTAAAAGTGATTCGAACGAAGGAAAACAAATTATCAAACCGATTTTATCCTTACGATGAAATTGAAACCGAGGCTATTCTATCCATTGATGATGATATAATTATGTTAACTGCTGACGAAGTTGAATTCGCTTTTGAGGTAAACATACAGATTTCTAAAATAGATTTATTTACTCTATAAAATTTTAATTTTAGTAAAAGATTCCTTTTTTTCAGGTTTGGAGAGAATTTCCAGATCGAATAGTAGGTTTTCCGTCTCGAACTCACACCTGGGATAATGTAACCGGGTGTTGGAAATACGAAAGTGAATGGACAAATCGCATTTCCATGGTTTTGACTGGTGCTGCATTTTATCATAAGGTATAATATTTAAATAATTAATAAAAAGAAATCATAAACCTTAGTTTATAATTAACTTAAAATTTAATTATCATTTCAGTATTGGAGTTATTTATACACAACAGCAATGCCAGGAGATATAAAAGAATGGGTAGATGAGCATATGAATTGCGAAGATATTGCCATGAATTTTCTGGTCACGAATATTACCGGAAAAGCTCCAATAAAGGTGGAGGAAAAGCTAAAATCATTCAATCATGTTTAAAAATCGGAGTTTTTCTTTAGCTTAAATATTTTAATTAAATTTTTTTTTGTAATAGGTGACGCCAAAGAAAAAATTCCGCTGTCCAGAATGTACGAATACAGAAATGCTTTCCGCAGACTTGACTCATATGGTGGAAAGGACTCAGTGTATAAACAGATTTTCTAAAATTTATGGTTCAATGCCTTTGCAATCTATCGAATTTCGAGCTGATCCTGTGCTTTTTAAAGACGTCTTTCCAGAAAAGCTGAAGAGGTTTAACGATATAGGAAGCCTCTAGCCATTTTTCTATATCAGGTTATCGATTAGTTTTTCTACTTTTTATAATAATTTATTATCCAGTTTATATTTTTTCATCATTGTTTATAATGATAAAGGAATATTATATATATAGTTGAAAAACTAAATGTTTGGAATAATAAACGAATAAATATTTTCCATTGTTAAAGTAATATATTCAGTTTTATAATATACATATTTACAAATTAAAATTTAAGAGTTTAATACACAACTAAAGCACGAAATACGAATTATTTCAGAAAAACGAAAATGTGTCCAAAATTGTCATTTTGTTTGAAACGTGATATTTGTTTAACTTTTTATCATTTATTTTCGTACCTTTTATGAGAATATGAAGAGTTTTGAGATATTTTCTTCTCTTAACAGCTATAAAGATTTCTTTTGCTAATTTGTTTGATACATTGCGACATCCCGAGACGTTTAAAATTTCAAGATCCTTAGCTGTTCGAATCAGCGAAATGATTGAATCTTCCTGCAATCTTCTTGCAAAACTGCAGTCTAATATTTTTATATTTTCCAAATTTTTTAATTCAGGTGAAACTATATAAGATAGATGGCTCATCATTAAGCAATTCAGTTTTTCTAGTTTGGAGATCCTTGTGATTCCTACATCCGTTATGTAATTACAGTCTGAAAAATATCAAATGGAACTATCAATAACAAGGAAAAAGAGTATTTAAAAAAAATTGTAAAATATAAATCTTACTTTCAATCCTTAAATCTTTGATTTTTTTGCAATTATTTGCAACCACATCTAGAAAATCGTCGTCAACAAATGACGACCATTTAACATCTAACGTCTCGAGATTAACTAATTCCGACATAGTCGACAATAATAGACTTGGATCATGTGGTTTCCATCTAGAATACCTTATTATCAATTTTGTTAAACTCTTAGCTTTTAATTTTAAGACGTCTAACAAGAAATCAAAATTCAGGTATTTAGTTCCAGAGAATCCAAGCGTTCTCAGCTTTTCTGCTTTTGCTATCATCTGAAAAATTAATTTCCATCCAATTTAAGAAAGAACATAGAAAAATTAACAATTTAGTAATCGTAAATGTAAATTCTTTGAAAACTACTCACCAATTTCAAAGCCTCAACATTTTCAAATGATGATGATATGTGTTGAAAATTAATTTCTTCAATACCTGATGGTAAAGAAAGAAGACAAGTTCCTTGAAATCTTCCGCTTATTCTTTCAAGCGAAATATGCTTAAGATTGACCATCTTTGAAAATAATTTGGCTAAGTCTTCATCAGTGTAATTGGTCGAATAAATTCTCAGACCAAATTTTCTAATATTATGGCTAATCGATATCAACAATTCCATAATTATTTCCCAATCTGGTCGATCCATGGGTTCCGCATTTAAAATTAAGAGTTCTCTAATATTAGGACAATTCTTTAAAATAGCAATTACTGCCTGTGATTTCAAGTACTTGCTAGAATTGTTTTTAGTCAGTAAATGGAAATTAACGGAAGTTATATATTTTCCAGAAAGTGTTAATAATCTTTCTAATCTTGGTCTTTGCATTCTATATATTTCATTTAATGTTTGTCCCCATGTGGTGGGATAAAAATCCAGAACTTTAAAACTACCCCAGGAAATCTGACTTAAGAATTTCCATCTTCTGCTAACTGAAAGCAAAATAAAAAATCTAAATAAAACCTTACTAATATGTAACATAATAAAATAATATTAAAATTGTATAATCCTACCTTTTTCAATTTTCATTCGATCTGCTATTGATAGAAATTGAAAAATTTGAAGAAGGCAATCGTCGTTCAATATTTCTATTGTCACATTTTCATAATTTGATGATTTAGGTCTCACTGGGGTCATAAACAAATTTTCTATCTTCTTACAAGTTAAATTACCCATTTTTTAGAGTAATATTTTTATTCTGATTCTTACGCAAAGGCACGCTCGAGCGAGAAGGGATTATACCATGGATCATGGATTATACAGCTTTCGGAAGCAGCTAAGCAGGACTTAAGGCCCATTTAGTCCCTGAAGAGGGAGCTAACGGAAAGCAGGGATTGGTTACTGCGATCGGCAATTCTCAGGTAACATTTCCATTGCTGCTTTGTAACATTTTTGTTTGCGTTGCGCTACATGTGAACTGACTTTTAGGAAACATTCTTAGTGAGCACGAATTTCAAAGGAGTAGTTAGAACGTCATAAAACGTTTCTTTGACGTAAATTTTGAAAGAAACATTAGAAACGTAACTTAAAATTAAATTTCTTAAAAAATAGAAGCGAACTGGAATTAGAGAAATACATATAACTTTATTTTTCTCAGAAGAGGCTTGAAACTAGAATATACAGTAACAGACTATTTATAGTTCTTACTTGCGAAGGCTTAGGAAAAAAAGAGTAACAAATTATTTAATATCGGAAGTAACACTGTACAGTAGAAATTTTTTCTCTTGGCAAGATAGATACTTTCGAAAGTTAAAGAATCACAAGTCTTTTTAAAAATGTAAGTAGACTCGGTTTTATAAATTTCCAATCGGATGCACACTGAAAACTTTAAACTTTCGTCTAAAAAAAATCAAGTATACTGTAAAACAATTGAAATAGACTACCAACAAAAAGTTTGAAACTTAGCTTATGTGATTTTACACATTTCGCTGGGTGACGAATCCATGTGAATATCTGTTATTACACTTCCTCCGGTGAGAACATTATTTACAACTGCTCTGGCCAAACAACCGGTTGTTAATGAATAATGAGCAGCAAAGAAAGCAGACATATCGGTTGACTTTCCCAAGTTGTGGTCCTGGAATAAAACAAATTGCAATGATTTTAAGTCTGAATTATTTACTTGAAATGTAAAGCTAATTATACTCACTTTGCAGAACATATCAAAAGCATCATCGACAAGTTTGTTTAAATCCAACTGTCTCTGGAAAGTCAGTTCCGGATTTCTGAGTAGAATCGTCGAGACTATATTCAGCAACTAATAAAAAATAAATTTCATGTTTATAAATTTCTTTAAGGGCGTGTAGTAATTACCATAGAGCAAATTTAGTTTCCCCAACTTTACGCTCGCAACAATAAATATTTTTCCTAAAACTAGGCCATTTACCTCTGTTTCGTACAGGCAGAGGTAAGTGGCCTAGTTTAGGAAAAAATATTTATTATTGCGAGCGTAAAGTTGGGGAAACTAAATTGCTTTTATGGTAAAGTATAAAGGATATGTTTGCCTTTAAAGTGCAAAGAATTTTTGACTAAAAATTTTTTTATTTCTCCGTCAGTATTATAAATATTTACCTCGACAATAATTTGTCGAAACTCTGGCATCTGAATGTGATGAAGGATAGATTCAACGAGAAGAGCGAAAGTCAATTCAGATCTCGTCATATTTGAGACAGTCGGTTGTTGAGGTAATTCTCGGCCATTAACACAAATTCCACCTGGACAGCGTATCAAGACTTCCCAAACTTGATTGTAAAAATGAACAGGAACTCTGCACAAACTTCCTTCTATTTTCCTTCTTCCAAGAACCGAAAGGCTAGAAAATTTCGAATTATAAAAATTAAAATAAATGGTTAATATTTTTTCTTAAATTATTTAAAGATTTAAACTTGCTTTTCCTCATTCGCCCAATCTTTCACAGTGAGCACTTTAATAAGAAACTGTCTAATTTCGTAAGGACTGTAGTTCTCGATCGGTTTGGGATTCTTTTTTATCATCTTTATGTAGAGTTTCATAGCTTCTAAAACCCATCTGAAAAAAATTAATATTCAGCTTTCAAATTCGAAAAATATTTATGAACCTATCTATTTAGAAGAAACTTAAAAGATGAATTTATAAAATCAACTTTCAAAGGGATAAAATGTAAATTACCCTATACGAATTTTCAAAATCCCTTTAAACATGTCGGGATTCGTTCCTATCAATCGACCACAATAAAGCAAAATTTCTTGCTGAAGAACTGCTTGGATGACATTGTGCGGTTGGATAGTAGAATAAACGACTGATTGAATTTCAGCTGGAGTCATTGGCTTGTCAAAAACTGTTTCTTCGTGACCAATAACACCCACAGTTATCTAAAACGAATAATTTCTAATAAATAACTTAATTTAATTAATATATTATAATTCTCGGAAAGATGTTAAATAAAGTAAATTGTCATACCTGTTTTCCCTTTACGAGAACTCCAGTAATAAAAGGACTGATACTATCGACTGTGTGATTTAACAAACTGCTACAATATCGAACAACCATCCAGTATCTTAAACTTCCTGCTTGTTGGTATAAAGCCCTCAAATGATCTCCCACTAAAAAATAATTGTTAACAATATCAACCTCAAAAATCCTAAATAAAAAAATTGCTAAAGTTGCTCTCATTTCTCTACCTGTCATCCCATTAAATTCGTAATTAATCCCTTCTCGCTTCAACAAAATTCCGTAAAGCTGACTTTTTCCTGAAAGACCTACACAATTGCGAATCTCGTTCAGAATAGTGTACAAAGGTTCGTTTTCCAGGTGCTGTAAATATTTGTATTTCAATTATATTCAAATTTTTATACACTCTATTTAAATCTTAGTTTTGTGATAAAAACTCGAATTCGACTTTTTGAATTTAAACTCAGGATTTTAATAAAAATCATTTCTTGGCTCACAGAATAATTTTCAACATCCTCAGAATATGACAAAGCCCTCGGAACATCTGTGAGACTTTGATAACCAATATATTCATGTTGCAGTTGTTTGAACGGATTTAATTCAAGATCAATGTCCACTGTACTCAAAAAATCCAAGTGTTCTAAAAAAAATTCAATTAGCAATTTTGAAAATCTATTAATATTTAATAATTATCACAAGGAAAGGAATTTAAATTCTACCTATACACGAAGATGAAATCAGATTCTGTAATCGTCCTATCCGAACTTTGATTCCATCGCAGTATCCCTTTTTTAACATTGCGAATAAATCTAGCATCTCTTTGAATTGCGGATCTCTAGAAATTAAAAACAAAAAATATAGTAATATAAAAATTTCTATCTTTTATTGATGTTTAGTTTTATTTTAAGTACCTCATATGTTCTTCTCTTATGAGTAGACAAACTGTTGGTCGACCTGAGAGTCTCCAGTATTTTCCGACGAATTGTAACTCTGTTTTGATATCGTCGATTAATAAAGCCATGTCTCGATATAAATAAAAATCGGAGACTTCGAAAATCAGAGGATAACAGAGGACTGTCATTCCACAGACTCTGTAAATCTGGAATTTTAAATTGCAAACAGCAAAATTAATTTAGAGAAATATTAAAGGATCAAATTTTTTAAAATAAGACATGCTAATAATATTAATAAATATTTACTTTGCTCGTTCCGAGCGATCCAATTGGACGAGCCGGTCGTCCTTGGAGATTCATTTTTGAATTAATGCCGAGTTTTTGATAAACTTTAACTAACTGAGAAGAAGATAAAATTTGCACTGGCTCCACTTCGTGGGGCGTTTGAGTTTGAATTCCGTAAGTTGCCATCATAGCCTGAAGTCTCATAGACTCTGCTATCAAAACAATTTGAACTACAAGATCCGTATGAGTTCCCTATAAAAAATTTTTTTTAAAAAGATAAGAAAAATGTCGTGCTCCTACAAACTGTAAAAATGATTTCCAAATGTCCACAACTTACAAAAAAACATCATGCGATCTAAATCTAAATTTTGTAGAGATTTTTAAACTTATTTGCAGGCAAAGTCATTTCAGGAGAAAATTATTTTCTAGAAAAAGAGAAAATAAACATCTAATAAATGCGGCGCATTTATTAAACTTTAGTAACAGATGGTACATTAAAATACGAATCTAAAATATTAAATGGAAAGTGAGATTAAAAATGCCAAAATAGGTGAGTAGTTAATTAAAAGAGAAAGTTTCATTCTATTCTATTAAAGACCAAAAGGCAACTAATTCAATTTTTAGTACTCTATTTCCTAAATTCATGCAAGTCATCAAAAAAACATCTAGTTAATACAAATTAAATGCAACAATACATGTTGAGTGCTATATTCGAAGATTTACTTACGCTGCTCGGCTTTGCCTGCATGAAAGATAAGAAAAAAAGACGTTCAATTATAAGACGACAATTAATTTGCTAAAATTTAATTAGTTTAAAGACTTAGAATAGATAAAAAATAAATAAATTATTTTTTTTTCCTTTAGATCTACCTGGAAAGCAGAATATCTTCCAGCTCTTCTCGGTCTATTATAAGAAGGAAGATAACGACGAATCGGGTCCAGTTCGTTGATATGAAGAAGATTTGCCGTAAGTAACTGAGCTATTATAAACATCGCCTGATTCCAAAGATAAATATGAGGTCCTTCATATTCCATCGAAGTTTTGCGTGATCTTCTCGATTCAATGCTAGGGACTCTTATTGTGCTTCCTGGTTCGTTCTTCTCCTGTTCGAGATGTTCCTCTGGGACGTAAAAATACATCGGAACGACTGGATCTATTTAGAAAAAATAATGGAAATTAAACTTTGTTCAAAATTAAATTAAAGTAAAATGGGTGCAAAGGAAAAATGCCTCCGTTTAGATCCTTGTGAAGTCGCGGTTTCAATAAATTCTGGTACTCTTCTACTTGTTCAGGAAGAGATTTAAAGACTCCGTCTATTATCATGAAAATATAAAACAATGGCCATTCGCATTCGATATTGTCGAACTCCTAAAAATGAAAATTTCTCATTAGTCGACAAGTTATCAAATATCTTCAAAGTAGTTGCGTTTATTGGACTAATTACTTTAATTTCACCGGATCTGTAATAACGACGTTCCGGATTTTCCAGAACAGTTTTAAATCCATCTCTTCCGAATCTTTTAAATCCATAATTTCCCTTGAGTCTTCTCACAATATTGGCTTTAGTTTCGGTATAGAGAAATTCCTCATGTGTTGCAAAAGCGGGAAACGAAATCGTTGGCAACAAAGCTACGTCGACACTCTGTAAAATTTAATAATCATATATAAAAACTCAAAAACAAATCGCTTTAAAAACAAAATATAAAATACTACATTAAATTGTAAGTCTTTCTTTTTGTTTTGTACCTTTGAGCTCGACTCTCTGGGCAACATAGTTTCAAAAATACTGCGATTTCGATTATGGGCATCAATATCTACGTAAATCACAGACCAGGAAGCTCCTTTTTCTCCGAAAAGATTGCAACCATTTATTGCTTCCAAGGCACTTTTCGCCATGCCAATTGAACTCCCATGAATTTCTGGTGTTCCGTCATTATAACGACTTCCTCTTTCCCACATTCCATAATCTGGAGTTCGATAAGCTCTCTCTACGTAATAAACTAGATTTTGTACAAAAGCTACCTCGTCTTGTGTATAAATTATTTGGAGGCCCGAGGTTATCATTTGAACCAGAAAAATTAAATAGAGAGAAACGACGTCGATCTGCAAAACAGATTTAGTTTAGTTTATATTTGTTTTACAATCATTAAATGGAAATTTATAAAATTATATTCTTAATCTTTAAATTTAAATGTTTAAGGAAAATATTTCCTCACTTGAAGATGATTGTATTCTTCGTCTTTTAGAATTTCGCTGCCCGTATCGAGATGAAATTTGCAGTGGAGGGCAAAACGATCGCATTGATTTCGTTTGAATAATTCTATTCTGCTCGCTTGTTTCATCCAACATTCTAAAATTCCTCGCATGCATTTTATTGTTGATTGACCCAATTCATAGGATTTTCCTCTATCGTCGTCTATGCGCCTAAGAAAGATTTTTATTTTTAGTTATAAACTTAAATTCTTGGTTTTCAAATATTCGTGTTTTAAAAAGAAAATTTTTTTATTTTTAATTACCGAATAGAGATTTAATGTATTACCTGTATGCTTGATATAAACTCCAAATTGATGCTGCACAATAAATACTTTCCCTGACACTTCCCACAACTTTGTCGTTCGAAACTTGAGGAAATAATCCTGTTATGCAGCTTTGATATTGTAAAATTTGCCTCTTCACTATACAAGCAATTTTGGTAATTAAATAATTTTATATGCCAAAATTTAAACCTATTCTAATTATAATTTGATTGTAGAAAATTGATTTATAATTCTAATGTTTAAAAGAAAAGTTGACTAGCAAAGTTCGATTCTTAGAAAATAATAAAAACAAAACTCATCAGTGAAACAAAATCTTAACAGTTTCTTTATATAGCCAACATAATTTTGTAGAATTGTGAATGAAAATTTGCAAAAAATATTTTTAAAATCTTTTACCGATTCCGTAGTAAATATCAAGTTGTCTAACAGTGTCTTCATAATTGGAAATTTTCAGGAACACGTCAATATCCAGATCGATGACACTTCCTTGACGAGTAGCTCCCCTTCCAGGGTAACTATTAAAATTATAGTAAATACCAAATTAAACGTATTAGGATTAAACCCATAAATATCCTATATATATATTAACAAATACCTCACAGGACCCGGTGAATTTGCCACAAAACCAGCCATTGCGATTTATTTATTTATAAAACCGTAATAAATCTTCTCAAAAAATAAAAACACTTAAAAAATACTTTAAAATGATTTCCTTGGAGTCACTGACAGCACTTCATTTTGATTATTTCTGAGCAAAAAATTCCTCCAAAATCTATATTTGTCCAAATGACATAAAACAATTGTAATTAGTAATCAATAAACCAAAAATAAACTTTAATCAAACATTTGTCATCTTAAAAATGCTTTTTAACATTTTTTAGTAAGGTTAAGTTTATTTTTGACAGAGGTGACATTTAAGCCGAGTTTCCAGAATTGGTTTCTAAATATAAAAATTTGGATTAGGGAAGTTGAATTTAATATTTAAAATACAAATACTGATTTAGAGTTAAATTAAGTAACTTAAGTATCAATCAGAAACGCAAAAAGTATTTATTAATTCTAATTAATCTATATATATATATATATACAAGTTTATATTGTTTCATATAAAAGAAAATTGAAGCTATTCGTAATTCAAATTTTCGCGCCTTAGCGATACTAGCGCCGCCATCTTTTGTCCCTTCTTTTATATTAGTAGAAATCTATCGAAGATGAATATAAATATCATTTTAAATAATTCTCAGATTCAACCCTTTGCTTTATCATAAACAAACAGTCATTACAAGACTTATTATATCTATTAACCTAAAAAAATAACGAATTATTTTCCAGGTTCAAACTTTCCCGCTTAGTTTTGCCTGCTTTGATGAAAACTTGACCGATCAACCAGATCATGATGATTCCGAAGTCGTGACGTCAAAAAGCGCAACGAGAAAAAAATCGGAGCATGTCGTTCGGTGGAAAAAGTGTTGGATTTGTCCGTCCTTGTTTAACTGATAAGTGAATGTGTTTTGGAAGACATTTGCTTATCTGTGACAGTATCGGTGCCAGTTTGAGTTCAGTCACAGTTCAGTTCCGTGAGTGAGAGCACGAGTGAACACGAGAGGAGATTTTTAATTTAGTAGTTAATAAACACGCAGATCATGGCGTCCACAAAGAGAAAGCAAGACGAGAAAAACCTGAAGACGTTGCGTGAGCTAGTCTCTCAACCGGGAAATAAGGAATGCTTCGATTGCCGGCAGCGAGGACCCACTTATGTGAACATGACAATAGGATCCTTCGTATGCATGTCCTGTTCCGGCATTCTGTAAGTTTTTCATTTTTTACCCACTTCCTGGAAAAGCACAAAGAAATCCGCTCGACGCTTTCAATTTATCTTCAATTTTATCTCCAGCCGTTTCCTTACTGTAAAAGATATTTCAAAAAGAGAGAGGTCCTTTAAATCGATAGAAGCCTTTTACTATTGGGTCCTGTAATTCAATTAGGTCTATAATTTATAAGGCTTCTGTTTAAATAGGGTTTTCAATTTAGAAAATAGAAATTTCTATAGAAAGAAGAAAAATTAACAGGTGGCTTTGTGTTTTATGTTGAGGGATCAAAGAATGAATCATGAGATTCAGAGATAAGGAAATATGAATGAAAAGATTAGAATCTTTAAATTGGTGATTTAATTACTCATTACGAATTACGTTTTTTATATTAGTCATCAATCTTGGAAATTAAGAGGACTTTTTGATGTTTCGTAATAAATCGTATAATTAGAAAAACAACCGGTTGCGTAAACGCAGTTTTGCAAGTTGTTTGGATTTTACTGTAACAACAATTTTCTCTTATTATTGCATGGTCATTCTTGTGTAATTTTTATTTAATTAACAACCTCGAGTTTTGTTCTCTTGTGGAATTTTATCCTATTTGTAAAACAAAGTCCGAAGTCTCGTTCAGGGATTTTAAAAGTTTTTATTTTACTTAATTGGATAAAATGATTACTGCTAAATCGAATTTATTTTATTAAATCGAGTTGATTTTATTTAAAATTTAAATGCTTAATAAGGATTTCTTTTGTGAGAAAGTATTTTAAAAGCCGGTGATTAGATTTTGTTTTCAAAACAAACCCGGGCTGACTCACACTTTATACACCTGCAGTTTTTGCCGAATCAGAATCATAAATGGCTAGGTTTTCAATAGCGAAAACAGTTTTACAGATGTATGTTAATGTTAAGCGAAGAAGCACAGAAATTTTTTATGAATATGTATTACATTTATAAGACCTTTCACTCTCAACCTCGTGTTCGTCGGTACTAGGCGTCAGAAATGAATTTCTGAAACAAACAGTTAGTGTTTAAACTTCAGATTGTTGAGACATCCGAGAGCTTTCGTTCTGCGAAATCAGCAAAATTAAGAAATGAGAGAGTAGTATTACACTTTCCAAATCTCAATACTTGAACTACTCTACTTTTCCCACTTCTAATCACTCTTTATTCTAAAATGTCACTTTTAGACTGTTTTTCTTAATTATATAATTTTTTGACTTTATAAAAGATTTTGTTATTTCTGCCGAATATTCTCGAAAATTAGTGGCGAAGTCTGAAATTTCAATTTGAATTGAACAATAATTTAAACTTAGAACGGTATTTTTTATTTATTTATTTTTTTTAATAAAAAATTAGAACGGTAAATGCTGATAAATTAGAAAGTCTCTTGAGTTGTTCTGAAATTAATACGAGGCGATTTGAACAATGATTTTATTCTCAGTGGCACAGTGACATGAAAAGAGTGATGCAATGGAGACAAAAAAAGAAATTTTTTTTTTTGCAAAATTTAATGACTTGTCTTCAAAGTCCTTTAGTTTTTCTGCAAAAGAAAAATACTTGAATCCCTAATAATTCAAACAAGTATTTTGCTTCTAAAAATATTTTCTAATAAAGAATTTTATAGACTGGTTTTTTATGCAAAAGAATAATAACCACTTTTCAAAAGAGGAAATGTATTTATTATTCTGACTAATGGAGTGGAATACAAAGTAATAATTAAACCTGTTTCGATTGCAGACGAGGATTGACACCACCACATAGAGTGAAATCGATTTCGATGGCGACTTTTACCCAGGAGGAAATTGTTTTTCTGAAAGAACGAGGAAACGAGTACTGTCGAAGGATATGGCTAGGATTGCTGCATCCGGATAGCAACCTCCCAAACGTAGATACGAAAGACGAGCAAAAAATGAAAGATTTGATGAGTGAGAAATACGAGATGAAAAGATATTATTTGAATCCGTCCATTGCTTCCGAGCAGAAAAATCAATCCAAAGATTCGAACCAATCAAGCCTTCCAAGAGTTCCTAATTCTGGAACACCACAAGCAACCTCCACTCCAAATGCAACACAAAATTCTAAGACTGCGGAAACTATAAATTCTTTTCCCACGGATTTTGTCGCCGACTTCAGCAAAGTTCCTGATCCTTATCTTCCTCCGACGCCAACAAATTTTAATCAGCCGATTGTTCCACAACCTTCCTTCGCTAATTTCGACAACAATCCTATTTTCAATTCCCCAAAAAGTAGGTTTCATTTTTGAATTATCGCAGGATTTTGGAATTTTATTTGATTCAAAGGCTTACAGGTTTTCTTTTTTCAGATACGGGAAGTTTTAATCAATTGGCTGGATGTTTAACACCCAATTTTAATGGAGTGAGTTCTCCACCTTCGGAAGATCGGTATGCTGCCTTGAAGGATTTAGATTGCATGATGAAGCAGGCGCAAATAAAAGAGGAAAATCCGACTTCAGGATCACCGTGGAACACTAATAATTCCAATGGTAATTAGCAAAATATATAGCTTCTTTTTATAATATGTAATAAATTCTTTAAAGTATGAAAAAAACTTTAAATAAGCGTAATTAAAAATTGTAGATATCAATCTAAAATAATGCTAAAAATGTGATTCGTTTTTTTTTTTTTTTTTTTTTTTTCAGTGGCAAATTCAGTTTGGGGTGGATATAACAATCATGCATCCCCGGTGATCTCGAATCCGTTCTCAGCCGGCGACTTGTGGCGACCGTCCAATAATTTAGTCAATAACAATATGCAAATCGCGGATAACACTCTCAATGGCCCGGCTAATCCCTTTAGACAAATTCAATTCCCTGTAAACAACGGTGGATCGTTTGGTAAGCTGTTTGAAATGTTTAAAATATATTACATATTTAAAAAAGCTTCTTGTAGTAATTGACAGAATTGAAATCAATGATTCTTCTTGATTACAGACACGCTTTGGGCGTCCAAGGAATCGCGAAACAATGAGGATGTTATTCCATCTAGTCAACTCATGACGTCATTCCCGAGCAAAACGTGGCAACCGTCCGTTGCCGCCTATCATGCAAATCCATTTGTCGTAAGTGTGCTATGTTTATTTTTGTAAAGTGCGTTCCTTATAGAGGGAGATCGATGAGAATTTTAATTCCTTGAAGATTTACTATTAGTAAAGATTTTAGTGCCCACTTACTCAGAATATAGTTCTTATTAAATTGTGTTTTAATTTCTATGGATTTCGATTTTACTTTATCTTCTTTCTGGCATTAAAATCTCTTCTGGCCTTAAATTTATTTTTATGTTATTTTTTTTGAAGGGCATTTTGATAAGGGAGATTTAAAGTATCTTTTTATAGTGTTTGATTGGGATATCATAAGCAATTTGCTCAATTCGTTTATTAAGAGTCTCTCACTTAAATAACCGATGTAATACTTTTATCTCAAGATTACCCCTCGGGTCCTCGGGTCTTTCCCACTAATGCTGACGTCAACTATCTTTTCGTGGCACGCGTTTCAGAAACGTCATTTGATTCGAGTGCAACAAAGAACTCGTTGCTTTAAATAGACACTAAGACGTATCTCGCAATGTTTTTTTGCTTTCTTTACATTCTTTATTTGAGATTATTTTTACCATTTGCTCGATATTATTGCATTTCTAGAATGTTTCAGTAATCTGTAATTTTACTTTTTAATAGAGATTTTAATTTAAATGAGAAACTAATATAGAAATTAAATTGGATTATTTATTAAAATTTATATTTATTGTTATCTTTAGAGAAAGTTGGAAAGTTCTCACTGGCTTTTTAAAAGATTTCTCATTGCTTTTTCGGAAAAATTAATTAAGAGCAAATTTTAAAATTGAGCTAAGACTAAATCGCAGTTCAGTTTTTTGTGTGTTATTTTCTGTGTAGAAATATTTAGTTTCTGTTTCTGAAAATACAGAATCTTTTACAGCGGAACTGGCGCTTGTCACGAATCATCCAGCATCGGGCGTAGGTGGGAAAATCCCATCATACTAATAAAAAAAAAACTGTCCGTTCTCCCCTTTCGCGCAACTGACTCATTTTCCGCTCGATTGATCACTTTTTTCAACACAAAAGTTTTGTGAAATCTTTACTGATATAAGATACATAGAGCAATTGATAATTTTTTAAAATAAAACCTACAATACTACAAATATGAAATTAAATTAAATTATTCAGAGTGGCCATTGGACCACGGGAAATAACAGTCAATCTATTTTTTAACCGAGAGGGGCTAATGAATCAATTTATAATTAAAACTATTTTGAAATGGAACAATTTTAAATTTAAGAGTCTCAGATCTTGTGGCTTCAGATTAGAACGTTGATTTAAATAAGAATATTTTATAATTAAACAATTTTGACCTAAAGGGTCATTTCAAATTTCCACAACTTTTCCAGCTTTTTCAAATCCTGTAGCACTCTGTATAATTAATTCCTAATTTTAATAATTTGTCAGGTGGGATCCGGCATAGGAGACATGACTAGAAATTCGAACAATCCCTTCTTGTGATCAAGGAATCTTCGAAACACCTCCGTAACAAACCTACGAACAAACGATTTCGAAACTAAATTAGCCCCTAGCTTAAGAAAAATTATTTTAAAAAATGACTCGATTGGCAATTAGTGCCATTAACTTTTACCCTTAGGAGCACCAATCTCTTTTATTCGTATAGTGCGTTTTATTTATGAACATAATTTACAAAGTGAATAAAGATTAATGTTTGTTACTGTTACCAGTTTAATATATTGCCACGCTTACTACGTAATTTTAGAGAAGCTTACAGCGCAGGGTGATTTAAACATTTTAATTAAGCAATGAAAAAAGAATGATAGAAAAGAAAAGAAACTGATTCCGTCGTTTCATTCCAAGGTCTGATATTGATTCAACTTTCGATTGTAATTAATGATAATAATGATATATAATATAAATTATTATATTCCTTGTCATTTAAAGAAAAGTTAGAGATTAACTGATTATATAAGGGATCTGATTAGCAAGATCGTATTATTTTTATAGTGGCTTTAGGCGAAAAAAATTGTCTATTTTTGCGACTGTTCTAGTTTAAGCGAATATTGTTTTTAAAGCGCATAATTTGAAGCACTCTGGTGATCGAGGAAAAAAAGGCGACAATGGTAATAAGTTAAAAAAAAAAACAAAGACTAAGTGTTCATTTGTGATTTTGTATTTATTAGAAAGTTTCTTAAGCGAATAAATCATATTTACGTGTGCACTGTTCAAATCGTCGACTTTTTTTTCTCAATCACACAAAGTGCTTCGAAAACAATATTCGCTTAATATTATAATGTAGTTAACATAATATTTAATACAAAAATTTTGAAACTAGGACGCTTCCATATTCCAAATCTTTAGAATGTTTGAAGTTTTCTAATTTTAATTATATTACCTTTTAATTTTTAAAGTTTTTCATATTCGATCTTCGATTTGTTGAAAATGTAAATGTACCCACACAGGTACATTTGACATAAAAATATTAACTATTACATGAATTAAAAAAAAACTATCAAATTTCCCTTTTTCCGAGTATCAACGAAATAAATCGCTTTGCTGAACGCCGTCCCAATTTCTGCTCGATCTCCAATCATATCTAGTAGTATTACAAAAAGGCAAGGAAGCGGAGCTGATCGAGATCGTGATCACACTAAGCGTTTACGGTATACGTACTTAATTCAGCCGCAGATCGGATATGGCACACTACATTGAAAATTCACACGGAAGCAACCAATCTCAGCTCGAAGAGGTGTCATAGATTCAAGAGACTTGGGATTTTGTGAGTCTAGAATAACTCACCATTGTAGCTCCTTCGTCAGAGCTATCATTATCACTGATAATGATTGTAGATGACATTAGATCTCCTTCTTTAGGTACGTAAGATTTGGAAGCGTCCTAGTTTCAAAATTTTTGTATTAAATATTATGTTAACTACATTATAATATTAAGCGAATATCAGTCATCACAGTACCTATTGTTGTCAAAAAAGGTGAATAGGTGACATTTTTTTCAAAAATAGGTGACAAATAAGTGATAAAAAAAATGTTAAATAAGACAAACAAACATGTAATTCAATGCTCATTAGCTCTTTATTAGTCGAACTAATCAGAACTTTGCTTTTATATACTTTGGTTCAAATAACATATTATCACATGAGTTGACAACTTTTACATATTTAAAGAATACATCTACGCTAACGTATTTGCAATGCGTCTTCTCTTTACCACACTATCTATTAAATTAGACTTTTTAATTCAATGCTCATTAATACTTTATTATTCCAACTAATAATGGAATACTTTGTTCTTATATGAGGTATTTTTTCTCAAGTGTACCAACCCTGAAATTTGAATTTGTCTGATCAAACTCAAACTTGGGCAAAGTGTAGTCCTATCAGATAGTACTTTACCGAAAAAAAATTTTTTCGATTGGATAAAAATTGACCAAGGTAGGGGAGGGGGGATTTTTCGAGTTTGTGCTGGTAGACCTTATTTCAAATGTACGTCTTGAACGCCATCGGTGTTCGAGAAATGGTAGAGCCAATCAGAAAGTTGTGATCCGTCGTACTTTGTGAGATGCAGTAGTAGACCAGCCATTAAACACGAATAAATTGCAAGGCATTGCATGTTGTGATTTTGAATAAAATTGTACTTTTTCAACTGAAAAAAGGTGACAAAAGGTGGAAAACCCGAAAACAGGTGAAAAAGGTGACAAATTCCTAAAATAGGTGACAAAAGGTGAATAGGTGACACTATGTGATGACTGGAATATTGTTTTCGAAGCACTTTGTGTGATTGAGAAAAAAAAGTCGACGATGTTAATAGTGCACACTTAAATACGTTTTATTCGTTTAAGAAACTTTCTAATAAATACAAAATCACAAATGAACACTTAGTCTTTGTTTTTTTAACTTATTACTGGTAGATCATTACTTATCATCGATGATAACTTATTAAATATCATCGATGATAACTTATCATTACTTGTTCGTTATACTTGCAGGCTAGAATATTATGTACTTTACGAGTAATAAATGTAAAAACGTGATTCATCGCATCGCTGCATTACAATTTGTTACACAGATATGAAGACAGACGCGCCAACTAGATGCAAATTAATAAAAAATTATACAAATTACAAAAATCTCCTAGCTGCCATTTCATATTTCGCTACTAGGTCGGAAGCGTCGATGAGTCATTGTAGTTGTTACTTACAGTAATAAATTATTTACTGGTAAACTGGATAAAATGATCGAAAAACACTAATATACGAGATGACCAAATATGTTAATCGTTATGTATAAATGTACGAGATGATATCAATATAACTAGGTAGGCATCGCATTAAGCGATTATCCTAAAGCGCTCGAGTCATTACTGAGGACAAATTATTGTTATTATTATTAATATTATTGTTGTCAACCTAGCAGCCGTTACTACTGGGATTTCCCTTTGGAAGAGGCCGCACCAGATAGAGCTTCTCGCCTTGTTTGTTCGTGTAAATTGGTGCTCGCTGGTAATGGTCTACTAGCTGGTCTAGCGTGTGGAATTTCCTCTGGCCGATACAATATAAAGCGCCTTCCACATGTACCCTGAAGTGCTTATTACGCCCTGGTGCTTTCAGGGACACTGAATAGTCTCCCATCTGGAAAAACGTTACTTGGTAAGATATTTCTGCTCTATTTTAATTCACTTTATTTCATTCTATTGATTATAGTTGTCTGAAATTCGTACTGTTATAATAGTCCACATAAATCCTTAAACTTAAGGGTGTTTAAACTCTAGCTCTAACTTAAAAAAACAATCTCTTTTTTTGTTCAAGAAGTATTCAAATTTAAAAGGTGACAACCGGTATGTTGCGAAAATATATCTTATTTTAATGTGTCTTCAGAAAATAAGGAGATTGAATTTTTTCATTAGAGCTTGATTCCAACATCCTTAAAAACTAAAAAAAGGTGCACTTACATTGGTTTCGCTATCTCGTATTAAAAAATCTCCATCATGGCCATGCTGATTCAAAAGCGAGTCGCACTGCAAGCGTGTGATTCTTCCATAGTACCAAGGCTTCCCCACAAGATGAGGTCTATCTCCAGGGTCAGGCCTTCTCTCCAGTGAATCCCCAACTCCCATTTCATTACTAGGCATCCCTCTTTCACGATATGGCTGAGTGAGATATTCGCTAAGTTCCTGAAGATAATTCCTAGGGACGAGGCCGATTTGTCCTTGACCATTTCTGGCTTTGTACCATTCAGGATCTGCAGGTGGACGGTCCAAGATCTCGAGTCTGTCTCCCTTTTCGAAGGAGAGTTCCTGGTCGTTATTCGACGAAAAAGAATATAGGGCAACGACGATATCAAGGACGTTTTCTGCCATGGCGTAAGTGTGCAAATTGTCGTCTGCATCCCCTTCTTCTTGCGTATAATTCGAGGGAAACCATCCAGCTTGATTGCCACTTTGCCCTCTCCACCAGCCATCGTTGCTCTTCTCCAGGATGAGAATCCGTGTTCCTTTTGCAAGGGAAAGTTCATCAGCCTGTTGTGCTTGGTAATTATATTTGACTACTGCCGTGCCGATTGCTTCGCTAGGATCTGCGGGCAATCGCCTGGCCATAATGGGCGACTCCACTGCCCGGGACGGCGAATTACTCGAGGGTAAGGTTTTCGAACCCGAGCCTTTTTTGACCTTCTTCTTGATGCTGTCGAAAATCGAGGGCTTTTCCTTTTTGACGTAGTTGCTAGGGACGTAGCCAGCTTGACCTCGGGCACTTTGGACTCGCCACCAATGCTTCGAGTCGTCCAACAAAAGGTATCGCTCATTTTTGCGAAGATCCAATTCCTGGGCACCCTGGGCCTCATAATCGTACTTGGCGACAACGTAGCACACGTCGTCTTGACTCGTTTTACCTGGAAGAAGTTTCAAGTTATTATCAAGTTAAATCTGCGGGGTTTGTTACATCGACACAAAAACATTGGCTGCTAGATTTTATAAAAAAATTTTTTTTTAAGATTAAATTTAATCTTTTCTAATTCGAATTCTTTTCAAAATTCCATTGATATACTTTTCAGCTTCTTTCTTTCAATTTAGAAGACTTTCTCCGTTTTATACATTTAAATTCGAATGTCTTTCGAATTTAAATCAACCAAAGGCTTTCAGATACTTTTTACTGAATTGTATTGAATTTAAACTTTTCAACTTCTTCTCCAAATTCTGAAAATACTAAGTTTATAAAGTTCTAACTAAAAAATCAAGCATTGGGAATATAATCTGTTGCGAATTTTTCATTGTTCATCAAAATTATTCCCAGAGCTTTGATATCAATACTACAAACCATTCAACAAAACATTATATTACATAAACTAAGTCACTATCTCAAACTTTTCAAACAGGAACGCACGAGCTTTGACTAATGGAAAGTATAATATACAAGGTCGTCTCTCAATAAGTAATTTCCATAAGTTTGGTCTACAAAAGAATCAGGTGAATTTTTAATGAGGATGAATGAGATTCTAAATATGCCAATGATCTCTCGTCGATGTAACATCTAATTAAACGTAAAAAAAATAAGGTTCAAACATTAAAAGCAATACTCAACAAAAAAAAAAAATAAAAACGTACCATGCTTCATGGCTGCCATGTGCGAAAGCAGGAAGGTTTATATGACTGAGAGTGGCGTGAGTTCCTCACGTTCTACTTGAAAGAATTGTAAGTCTTGTGTTGTGCGTCAACAGCACAAGTATACCAGGCATTATTTAGCTTTTTGTTTTTAATCTTGGCGCACCTTCTGATTTCTTGATTCAGGATCCATCGTTCGCAGTCGCAGAGCAAACAAGTGCATTACCGACACTTTGGAGAGAAGAGAAAAATCATTAATGTAAAAATTGCAAAAAAAAGGCACTTCTGCCTTTCCCAAGATCCATTCTATCACTTTAATCTTGTTACAGAATACAGATTGTCATATAGACTTTCTTATTATGTAAGATTTCTTTATTATATAAAGGGACTAGAATTCTGAAATTCTATACCTGACTCAATGATCTTCCATTTTTATTTATTTATTTATGAAATAAAGATCTAAGAACATTTTTCTAGGGTCCAAAAATAATATATTTTTAAAGTTAGAATAAAAAATGCTGCGCCACAAACTTTCGAGGTGTAAAAAATATTTCTCAAAGTCAAAACAAAGGAGAGTGCTAGTTGATACTTACAAAAAAAAATAATAATTTGATCATGCAATGCAGGCAAATACTAATTACTACTTTACTTCAAAACAAATATTCAATATGACATAATTATTTCAATAATAATAAACAAATTCAAATAATGTTAAAATCTTCAGTGCAAATAATGACTAGATTTATCAAATTTCTAAACTATAAACATTTATATTGAAGATAATATTTTCGCTCCAAATTATCATGCAAATAATAATTACATATTTATATTTTTCAACTATCTGTGGACAAAACAAAGTTCAACTATACAAAATATTTGTAGAAAGCTTCAATGACTCATCAGCCAACATAAATCAGAATCTGAATCACCTTAGAGTTTATTAAAAATATTATGAAAAAAATGTTTCTGGTTACATTTAAATATTGATTTTAAATGATTAAATTTTTGAATATAAATATTATGAATAAATAATGAAACAATTATTTACAATAATTCCAAAAAATAAATTACTATTTCTAATAAGGATAATTGACTATCCATTCTAAACAACAAAAGTTTTCTACTTTGTACCAGAAATCGATAATTCTAACCTCAAAATTGACAGCTAAACCCGAGAACTCACATAAAAATTCTCTTAAAAATATCTTGAAAATCCCACAAAACACAGGAAGTTCTTTGAGGAACCCAAATTATAATATAATAACTTGAAACACACAATTTTTTATGTTATATGACAATGAAATTGATACGCCTTGTGCACACGACCGTCTTATATTTTTCCACTGACCATGAAGCTTAATTAATAATTATCGTCAATTTGTTCTTATCTTTTACAAGATATCAAACACAAAAGAATATAATCTTAAAACTCTACTATTTCTACTAAAAAAGCCTAATTAGACTCTATAATCAATAATGTACTATACGAAGAAACAATTGTCACAATTTACACCCCATGAAAAAAAAACACTACCGTTCATTATTCCGAATATATGTATATTCCTTATTAAAAAATCGGGTGACATTTTTATCAAACTAGAATTTACACAATCGATCAAATTGCCCCAATACTCGAATTTTGTAACCCTAACCTTCCCGAACATCCCAAAAGCTCCAAATTTTAAAGTGACTCATTTAAGTCTCAAAGAAAGGCTTATATTCTATAAAAAAAGCCCGAAAGTTGAAAAATATTTGTTAAATACGAAATGCACACAAGGAAATAGAATGGATTTGACAATCGTGTTGGAAAATGATTGACAGAAATATGAAGTTCTATTATAACACCGGATGCTATAAATATAATTTTTCCAACAACTTTACCGAGGGAAACGAAAGCCATGAATTACAAGGGAGCAATAAATGCACTTACCGATTTTTAAACTTGACATAATCCTTCATAAAGTTCTCCGATTTCAAGCAGACAGAGCAGCTTGTTTTCCCCCTCCTACAACAGCAGCCATGAACTGTAAAGAGACTTATGGGGGAGTCGTTATGGGGAACGAAGAACTCGATGGGGGCAGGGAATGGGGGAAAGGGAAAGATTTCGGCTGACAAGAATATTCATTCACAAGCGTTTTTTTCCTCTGGAAATATCTTCGACTTTGAAGTTTTGGGCAGAGATTTCAAAACCAATTCACTAGAGATTTTCGCACTCCTGGGTACGCCCCAGTCACGCCGAGAAAGACAGAAACCGACACCGATGGAAGTTTCTTCTGCGGCTTGATATTTTATAGTTAACGAAAAAAGGTTCGCATGTACGACCCCTCCCACAAAAAGACTAGACCCACCCTTAAATACGAGAGAGGAATGATATCTCGCTCGTCGTGGCGAAGACGTCCTCGTCGTCGAGCGATTTCCGTCACTGGTGGCGCCACGATATCTCCGATTTCAACTTTATTGTGAGGTCTTTTTTTTCCACCCGGTTATTCGAGTTTATTCAAGAATTGAGTCATACTCTGACCCCCTTTTTCATCCACGTCGGTCCAAACTCAAGTTTTACTTTAGGTTATGTTACTGGTTCTCTATTTTTATTTTTAAAACGAAACTAAAACAAACTTTTCCCTGGGTGATAATTAACAGTTTTTCTACGAGATTCTGGACTAGGTAGCAAAATTATTTTTTGAAAGACTTTTAAATATATATACTTGGAAAAGGGCAAAAAGGTGGAAAGATTTTGGGAATTTTTCTAGGGGGTGTCAGGCTTAACCCATCAATTTCATTCAATATTTTAAAACGCGTTTGAAATAAAAAATCATTGTATATTTTGTCATAATGGAAATGAGGATTTTAAAAACTATTTTTTAAAAATGGAAACGTCAAGCCAGACTCGCATTGTTTGGCGCCAATTTCAAGAATGATACTGATGGCATTTGAGTTATGAAATGTGGAGAATTTTTTATTTCGAGGGTCACTTATTATAAATTGTTAATTACTATCCGAGTGTTCCCTAATAAAAAAATGTTGATTTTTATTTACAACAACAGATTTTGATAATAATAAACAGTTTTCAAAATGAAGTAAACAATCGCTTCTTGTAAATTGGAGCAAAAGACTTATGCGCATGCGTAGATGGTATTTAAATTTCCATAGTGGGGGCGGTGACATTTCTCGATCAATCGCATTCTTGTAGTTGTGTTTGTTCCTTCCTGTCAGCGTGATATTGTCTGATATTGTCAATTCAAGGAATCCAGCATAGTTTATTTCGGTCTGATCTTGTGGAACTCGTTAGTTTTCTCGACTCGTTTCTGAAGCAGGAACAAAGGAAGAGAAGAATTTAATGTGATTTATTCCTCCGACGATCGCAAATAATCAAGATGACGGTTATTACGAAGGCAATCACGGAAAAGAAGACAGGAGATAATTTGGAGCAGCCATTAGTTGTCGTCGAAGTCCCCACAGTTAGTAGAATTATTAATCATTAATTTATGATCTTACATCTAATTATCCAAGTCTCGAATTTTCTAGAAACGGTGTTTGATTTTTCTTATCGATTACGATTTAGTGTCAACGTCAACATCATTGAGGATTGTTTGTATATTATATGTTGAACCGTTATCTGTTCCCAAAATAGTATTATTTTTATTATTTATATATATATGTACATATATATATATATATATATATGTATATATGCACATATATATTTATGTGTTTTGAGGTTATGCTGGGTTATCGCTCATTGATTTTTTTGGAGCCAAGATTTAAAGAGAGAAGGTTTATTTAATTTTGTTAACTACTAATTGTTATTTAATTTTGTTTTCTACTTTTTGATAGTCTCTTATTTATTAGTTCTTTTTCGGTCTAACAACTGGTGAAAACTACTGTACATTTGAAATGATTAATATTAATATAAGCTAATTTTTAAAGTATTTTTTGGATATTTTTATAGATCTGATTTGATATTTTCATGAACTGTCTCTCGTTTACCGAGTTTAAATTATTCAAGATACTTGTGCTTATCTGCTTGTCGTTCGTTAATCAAACAACGATTGTGCGTGCCACTTGCCCTCATTGGGGCACGCAGGCAATGATTATTTACTCTTATTACGATTTTTTAAATATCTGATCGATTTTTCATAAAACTTTCTAATTAATTCATTTACAAAATAAAAATCCAAAGTTGAGTGTTTCCAAATTGCAATGATCTCTTATTATTAGAAGTTTTAATTGTTGTTAACTTAAAATTAGGAAAGTAAATAATCGCCAAATAATTATCCAATCCTAATTCTTTTTCAGCAAGCGAATCCAAAGAATGATCCGGAAGCTCAGCGCCCGAAGAAAGACCTTGCTGGTCATTATTTGATTTTGCAGCATCATGCTCTTCGCCCCAGTGCAATGACAACAGTCGCTCTTTTTTTCACTGCAATTCTCGTGATGAGCATCGGAATCATCGGCGGAGTTTACATCTACAGACAATATGGAAGAGCTCAGATGCACAGGCTTCGCACTGGATGGTACAGCATTCCTTACGATGGATCCAACAAGGCTCAATATACCAGAGATGAACTACATCAAGGCCTTCTTGCCGACTCTGATCTCTTCAAAAGTCTTTCAAGGGCGACTGAGCAAGAAGCGATGGATCTCGAAAAATCCCTGCACAACAATATTAAGAGCTTCTTCAAGGAACGGTTCGAAATCGATTTGGAAAATGAAAACTACGAGAAGATTGACGTTCCTGATTTCAGCGAAGGTCGTCAGGGTCGTTTTATTCATGATTTTAACATCGTAAGTCCCTCTTTTATTACATATTAGAATTATTATTAATCTTAATTTAAATATTTCAATTGTAATTGTGACTTTTATAGAACAAGACTGGAATTATTGACATCGATGGAAGATGCTGCTTCGTCATGCCTTTGAATCGCCAACGGGTTTTGCCTCCTCGTAACATGTACGATCTCCTCAGCAAAATGTACAATGGGTACTATGAAGTGAATACAGAAGTTGTTCGGGAGACGATGAGGGTTCAAACTCCGGCCATCACCGATCTCTCAACCGTTGGTACATATATTGCTCGAGAGTGCCAAAACTTGCCAACATACATGCTAGAGAAAGTTAATACCAATGGTAAATCAAAAATCTTTACCCAAAAATTAATTTTCCCAAAAATAAAATAAAAAAATAGCTCTCTAACCGAAAATTTTCTAACCTTGTTTTAGGAATTTCAAAGCGCAGTGCATCAGAGGGTCGCGTCTTCCGCCAATTCGCAGGCGAAACGATCCTCGAGTTGAACATCGTTCAACCCGAGGATTACTTCCACTGGGGATAAACTCCCAGAGTGCAAAGTCATCTGTTTAAACATTAGTAGAATAGTAAAAAACTAGGGTTTTGCTGTTTCACGATGTTCGGAAACTATATCACAATCGTGTGATATGTATGGATAAAGTATCTAGATTAATCTCAATCTCGTCTATCAACTTTAAAATATTTTACCCAAAACAAATCATGAGCAGTGATTAATGATTAATTCATGATTCCTTTGATACTCGCCTAAAATTTTCAGATAAAAGTCCCTACTGATCTTCAATCGTTTCATCCTTTTCTACATTAATTAGAGCGAGTTTTTATTTCCCTTAAGATTTAAGTAATAACTTTAATGGACTGAAAAATAAGTGGTATCAAATACGTAATTTTTTAGTCAACTTTAATTCAAATGTATAATTAAATATAAATAATTTAGCGATATTAGAAGTCATTGAATTTTACCGAAAAGACACTAGTTTTACATTCATTTAGACACAATACATAAATGTTTACGTAATATTACAGGAGGCAGGATAAATAACTCATAACTGTTTGTACTTCTTCATTCATGCTTCGATTTAAAAAAAATATATTATCCAAACAAAGATATGATATAAATAAATGTTATAAACTTTCAAGATTTAATTTAGTTTACATAAAGAGAAGAATACATTTCATTCAGTTACTTATCTTACAAAACTTGTGACAAAATGTAAATTCTTATGAGAAATAAAATGTGTAAAGGAAAATACTTAATTTAAATATTGATTTTAGTTCACAGTTTCTGGCTGGGACTTTTGTCTTATTAAGTATAATTTCTTCACCCATTTGTCGAACCTTCCGTCTTGGTCTCCCATAATCTAAAAAAATGTTTAATTTTTAATAAATAATTAGAAACAGAAAAAATTTGAGAATAGCTTTTGTTAAAATTAAATATGTTATTACGGATGTGTGAAATATGCTGTCTGATTGGATGATTGTCGTCATTGGTGGAACGTGAATCGTATCGGCAGTGATATCGATAACGATAGGTTTTGGTTTTGACTCTTTATTTTGTGCAGAGGAGATGAATTGTTTTGGAGCGAATCCTTCGCTGTTAATTTCCTCCAGTATTTCCTCCTTGATGTTCGGTGCAATAGAAAAATCATCTGGAAAAAATTATAGTTTAAATTAAAATATTAAAGTATGTTTACAGAGTAAAAAATATCTACTTATTGTAATTTTTCCATAAAATGAAACGATTGAATTTTGAGTTTCGATTTCAAATTTTTCATTTTACGCATAAATGTTTAAAATGAAACATTTTTTCGTTCTATAGCCATACTTCTATTTCAAAAAAGAGTGCCGCTGTAGAACGAAAAAATATCTTCTTCTATAATATTCGTTGAGTAAAATGGAACAATAACATTTTGAGGTTGGAACTTGGACTCAATACGCTTAAAAATGAAAAAAAAAAAAATACCTTTCGGAAACACTTGGACTTTTTCAGCAACGATTGGTTTTGCAATGGACTGAGAACTACTAGATCTACTCGTAGATTTTTCCCTCGAAATAGATCTTCTCTGTTTTTTTTGATTCGACGATGGAGATCTGGACCTTCGAGATTTTTGTTTGCGTCTTTCTCTATCCCTGGAACTTTCTCTGGAATATTTATAACTTTTAGAGGATCTGTCCCTATCTCTACTCCTAGTTCGAGAACGATGTCGTCTTTTTGTTTTTGAATGTTTTGATGATTTCCTTTTGTATGACGAACTGTCGCTTGACTCCAAACTACTGGATCTAAAATAAATATGAAGATATTACGGAAATTATTAATATTAATTAGTAATTAATATTATCAGTACTAATTTTTATTATAGAAAAAAGTTTTATTTCATTTAGAGTAAGGTTAGGTTTCCTCGAATTGTTTAAGAATGATTAGGGCTTTCTTTCGAAATAGAATTCATTTTACTGTAAAAGTCTATATTTTAGGCATCACAAATAAAGTGATATTTAAGATTAATACTTATATAATAAAGAGAACAGTGAATTTTACAAATAAATAACTTTTAACAAGATTTTTAAGAAGAGTTTAGTTACCTCGATCTTCCGTAATGTTTTCGACGATGTTTACTACTCCGATCGGAATCAGAGTCCGAGGAATACCTTGCCATTATACTTTTGATTACTATGTCAAGAAAAATAAATAAACACAGCCAACACGGCAAATAATGTTCACATCACACAATTACATGATACAATTGCACTTTGATGGTGCATTTATACCTCTGCCTGCCCGACCGGTGCAGGCGGACAATTGTCCGAGGCTATTTATATGACCGATTTTCCGAGGATTTTGACTGCGGAAAATATGAAAATGGCGCGGAATTTTAAATATTGTTCAATTTTAAAATAAAATAAACCAAGTTTTTTATTGTTTAAATTGGAAATTATGATACTATAAGTTTAATTTTTGTAAAATAGTGT
>JAUESH010000044.1:11333390-11369552 GCA_032275165.1 Synergus magnus
AAAGCGCAAAACGAACAGCCAATGACAGAACACTTTTGAGAAGACAGAAATGTAAAGGTGTTCTGTGATTGGCTGTTGATTTTACGTTTTGCGTTTTACGTCCGCATGGGCAGGGTTGTGCAGAGACACGTCACTCGAGGTTTTTCACGTACTATACATGGTTTTTTACTTATGTAAATTACATATTTTACGTAGAAAACCCCCCACTTCATATGAATTTGACGTTTTCGACGTAAAATACCTAGTAAATTACTGTAAAAACCTTGTAATTTACTTAAGGTATTTTACTTACCCAACCGTGCGCATGGAACGGGACCCAATTCCAACTATATACCTACGGTGCGATCACACTGCAATCAGTTTATTTACGAAAAAGTTCCTTGTGTAAGGAGTTTCCCTTCATGTAAGAAGTAAACTCATATGAAAATTCATTCATCTTGTCGCCTAGCTGTATTTTTCAAACACATATATAAAGTTTAAAAAAATTAAAAGGTAAAGAGAAACTCATCTAAATGTGTGTGAAAAAGGGAAATCGAAAATGACAGACGAGTAATCATGTCCTATAGTGATCTGTGTATTAATGTCTGCATTATCCGTCCGTACACCTGTCAAAAGATGTAACACATACATCGCTCTTGTAAACAATATGAAATTATACTTATTTAATTTTTGAAGAAAATCTTCAGTTTTCTCTAGTGAATAATCAGTAACTTTAACGTCCTCGAGTTGTGTTTTGACATAGAGATTTTTTTGTCTTTCCAATGGAAAAATCTGGTCAACTGTTTTATAGTGAATGTTAACTTTCGCGTCAAAGGAATAATTTGCCTTGCAGATCACTTTATTGCAAGGTCAAGCAAGTTGTACATGTAGAGATCACGGATTTTGAGAAAATGCGTCTGTATGGTAAGTGTCAACGCGTACAACTGTTCTGTTTATTTACTGTACTTTTAATTGTTGTTAATTGTTTTTAATTATTTTCGACAGCAGATGTCAGCAATTTCGTATGTCGTGAATATTATAATTTGACAAGCAATAGGCACGGACAATGAGATTTGAATCATTAATAATTGTCAGTACATCGTATGTACTGAGATGGGTTTGGCAAAGATTGCAGCAGTATGGGTTATAACATGGAGTTGCCTGATGTGGGGCTTTGATTCGGCTCCTCAGGCACCTCCAAGACAAGTTCCTTGCGACAAAACCAGAAAGATATTTACAGATTCCTGGGGAATCATTAGCGATGGCCCTATGGGTTCTAATTACACTCAAGACTCTCACTGTGAATGGCTGATCAAAGGTAAAATACTATACATACCTTCTACAATTTCCAAAACCATGTATTATATTTTTTATTCTGTACTTGATTATTATTTTTTGTTGTGGAACTCAAAATTATATCTACTAATCCTGGCTTTGCAGCAAATACCAGTCGACAATTTATTACATTAAGTTTTCGGACAATGGGCACTGAATGTAGCTATGACTACGTGTTTGTTTATGACGGAGATTCTTTTAGATCTCCATTATTAGGCAGCTTTAGTGGTAAAACAGAACCACAACAAGTCACATCATCATCAGGTTTTGTAAGTAATACCTATTTTTTTAAAATATATTAATAATTTTCAACAATTAATAGAAATTCGTGATGCCATTTTTTTTTCCTGCAAACGATAATTTTGATTTTAAATCTCCGCAGATGTTAATTTTACTCTACAGTGACACAAACTACGTTCTGGATGGTTTTCATGCCGAATTTTCAGTAACGGATTGTCCAAACAACTGCACTGATCATGGCAAATGTATCAATAATACGTGTTTTTGTGAAAATGACTGGGGTGGTAGAGACTGTTCCAAAACACTGTGTCCAAATAATTGTGGACGAGGAGGGACTTGTGATATTAAACGATGCCAGTGTCACGAGGGATATTCAGGACAGTCATGTTCTTTGCATAAAACACGTCCTGAAGGAAATAAGTGGCACTGGCTTTCGCATTCAGAGGGTGGTATGACTCCGCGAGCAGCTCATACATCAGTTTACATAAACGAAACTGATTCCTTATACGTTTTTGGAGGGTATAATCTTAATTTCATACTGAGTAACATGGAAGTATATCGTTTTAATACGAGCAAGTGGGAAGATGAAGTTGGATCTGTCTTAGGTACAATTATTCAGATATGTACTTGTTTTTATTGACATCATACAATTGTCTGTCTTTTAATTTACAAATATTTTTAGAAGGCACGTCTTCTGCTGAATATTTAGATCCCATGTTGCTTGCAAGCGAATTAGGAGCGGGTGAACAATATGGTCTTCCCAAGACATCAATTATTTGGAAGGTCTTAAACAATATTAAAGCTAACAGTACTTTGAGAACTTCCATCGAGGGTCATCGGTGGCGAGAGCACAAAGGCAATCAAGATTTGAAAGGAAATACAAGAGGAACAGAAAGCAACATTTTGTCTAAGAGGAAGCATTCGCGAAGGACTAGATCTCAGTACTCACAATTATCATTAAAGAGGTTTGTTATTGTGATATCATAGACTTAAAATATTCAGAATGGATTTTATTCGAATAATAATGTCCAATAATAATAATAATAATAATAATAATAATAATAATAATAAATTTAAGATATCGCAAAACATTGGATCCTGGTCCTCGATTTAAGAGATCTGATAATATCACATGGGATAAGATTACGGAGGGTCCCATTGAAAAAAATGTGTTTTACCAAGAAATATTTGATCCTCAAACGACAACCGAGGCAAATTTCGTGGAAGATTCGACAGAGCCAAGTTTTCAAGAAATTCCAAAGCCAAATCCAAGATATGGTCATGCAGCATGTAAATATAAAGGTTCGAGGTTTTTAGGAATAAAGTTAATATTATGTGCATTAAAAAGAAATACCGCTATAGCGCCGAAATTTTTCAGGAGGATTTGTTATATATGGAGGTAAAGTTGAAGATGGTTTTCTATCAAACGAACTTTGGCATTACGATGTAAGCAAAAATCTTTGGACTTTACGAGCGAAAAATTCACCGTTTTATCCACCAAGATTGACGAGACACACACTTACTTTGGCAAATGATTACATTTATCTTTTTGGTGGAAGCACGGATGACGGGGAATTTTCATCTAGCCTCTATGCGATCAAATTGAATCTGTGTAAGATGATAGTAATTGACTATGGTGTCGGAAATGATTAGCGCCCATGGTGGTAAAAACTTTCATTGCTCATTGTAAAAAGGATTTCACCAGAGTCTTAATCACTTTCTATGAGAAATGTAAATTTTTTCCGCCATGAATACCAGGTTTTACTACGAATTTCAATTTTTTTATTTAGCTGACTTGACAGGGAGTACCGAAAGATGGCAAGAAGTAAGACCTCGGGGGGGAAAGGAATTGGATGTGCGAGTTGTAGCACATTGCACAGTTTATCATCATGGAACTAATTCTTTATTGATTTATGGAGGTGTGGTAGCGAGTGTCGCTCGCTTTAGTAAGTTATCAGACAGAATGTTTGCGTTTCAACTTGATAGAAAAGTTTGGTCTGAGATTCATTATCCACGAGCACATTTACGTGATACTTATGTACCTAGGGAGCGAGCTTTCCATACTTGCAATATTATAGGTAAGTAAGCATTTCTGTCCGTCATCACTCGATTACTTTTACCTTTTCAGTCCCAGTAAGTACATTTTTGGATACAGGTAATTACTTGGTTGTTTTTGGCGGATACTCTCATCGTCACAATAAAGAAGAAATTTGCTATGACAATCAGATGTACCTCTATCACTTGGGTTGTCATGCGTGGGTTAGTCACGATGTACTAGGCTTAAATGACGCAGGTAAGAATATAAAGCTTAGGAAATTGAGAACATGAGTAAACAAAAGTGACTATTTCGACGTGAAAATTGTCTTTTTTGTAGATTCTCGGTATCCAAAACAACAAGGCGTGTTTGCTCATGCTTCTGATGTTCGAAATGGAAATACATTGTTGTTGGTTGGTGGCTATCATGGAAATGTTAACGCAGATCTTCTTGCATATACGTTGCCTCCTATGCTTGCACCAGGAGATCATGATTTTATAGAGCCGGAACAGATTTGTTCACGACACAAAAGTCTTGTTGAATGCGCAGCTAATCCTGAATGCGGATGGTGTTCCGCTGATGAAGTACGAGTTTTTAATATTTTATTTTATTATTATCTAATATGTATAAAAATTGACAATACTGGAATTTGTGTGTTTTAGATATGTTATGGAAGAACGGTCGGCAGTAATTGTACGACAAATTTACAAACAACACGATGTCCAGGAGTTTGTCCGGCACTAGGTGACTGTCATTCCTGCTTAATTCACGGACAACCTGGCGGAGGATGGGGTACCAATGCTGGTGGTAAAAGTTCTGTTTCAAATAAACTGAATTTGGGTACTTGTACATGGTGCGTTCAAAATGCTCGATGTCATCACAAGGATGACAACTATGGTGTGTGCGGCCTCCGAGATGACACACCATCTCAAATACCAGGCTGGTGGGGACCAAAGGGTACGGAAATTGTCAAAGTCGAAGAGTGTCGTGAAATGGATAGAAGACCTGGCCTGACATTTCTTACCTATAAACCACCAGTCAACTTCACTCAACCTGACTCAGTGACTATCGTTAATGCTACCACCGTGGACTTTAATGTCCCCTCCATGCAGGGTGCCAAAACCGAGTCTGCCCTGGGAGGGGAAATGATTGCAAGATTGGTCGGTTTTCTGAGACCACCACAATATTTTTGGGACAGCACAATGGAGAATTTGAAGATATGTGTTAGCTACAACAGTGCAACTCTTCATGTTTCAAGAAACGATGACCCTCAACAATTGGTAATGTCATTTTCTGTTATTCTTTAAATTATGTATTGAATATGTAATTGAATTTTTGTAACAATTATTAAATGCACATTTAATGTTTTTGTTTTTTTAGCAATTAGTAGCTAATTTGACTGCAGAAACATCTCAATGTATTCCAACCAGATGGCCTGAGGGACAAGACATGATGTTATTACCAGGACGCTACCTTCTAGATTTTGAGTCGAAAAGAATGGTAACAGCAAGTTACGCATATGCTAGTAAAATGGAAATAACACATAATAGAAAAACAGAAAATCCAAAAGTTTTTACTTTCGAGTACTTGGAACCTTATCAAAACGGAACTTGCGGACAATATAAGAACTGCCTACACTGTCTGACCGATTCTTCTTGCGGTTGGTGTGACATTAGTGGTCAATGCGTATCTCGCTCCATCAACGAGACAGAGAGCTGTACAGTCGATGTGGAGTTGGATGAGAACGAAACTCCAATACGTGATTGGCATTACTTGACGATAACACCATCTACCTGTGCGAATTGTTCCAATTACATTTCCTGTGAGTCTTGCATTGGAAGTGGCTTGTGTGAGTGGTGGACTGAGGAAGCCAGATGTGCGAGAATTGGAAGATTGCCTGATGCAGTAATCAGTTTGGATCAATGTCCCATTCCCTGCAGACAGAGATCCAATTGTACACAGTGTTTGGATGAACGTGGACGATGCGTTTGGTGCGAGGCGACTCAAGAATGTTTTTCATTCTCCGTGTATACATCTGAATACCAATTTGGTCTTTGCAGAGAGTGGACAGATCAGGCAGGCCTCATGGGTGTCACTTCAAGAACGGGATCATCTCTAACTGGAAATGATCAATGTAAGAGTTGTAGCAGACACACGAATTGTTCTAGTTGCCTGCATTCGTTAAGTTGCGGCTGGTGTTACAGCTTAGAAAATCCTATTCGGGGTGCATGTGTCCAAGGTGATTTTAATCAGCCACATATTAACTGTAGTTTAGTGATTAACGAACACAGTAAAAATGGTACATTGGCAGCTCATGAATCTGGCTGGGCCTATGCTCAATGTCCAGACGTTGACGAGTGTGATCTAGGATTGCACGACTGCCATCCGAACGCAATATGCACAAACACACACGGTAGTTTCAGCTGTCAGTGCAAAAGAGGATTTAATGGCGATGGAAAAGAAAATTGCACCAAGACCTGTTATGAGAAGTGCGTCAATGGTTACTGCAGCGAAGCACCAGACTACAAATGTAATTGTAATCTCGGCTGGACAGGACCTGATTGCCGAACCAATTGCGGTTGTTACAATCATTCGACTTGTGTTCAAGGGCCGGGTATTTGTGATGATTGCCAAAATTGGACAGAAGGCAGATACTGCCAAGAGTGCAAGGCTGGAAGTTACGGAAATGCTACGACAAGTTTTGGCTGCAACAAATGCGACTGCAATGAACACGGCGATGCAGAATCAGGAACCTGCGACCGACAGTCTGGCATTTGTTTTTGTCGTGATAATACCGAGGGTGATAAGTGTGAGCGTTGTACTCGGGGTTATTACGGGAATCCAAGAAACGGTGGAATGTGTTATTACGGCTGTATGTCTCGAGGTATGCTCGAGGGTGAAGGGAACGGAAAGCAAGGATTAGGAAGTCGTCACTCTCAATTGTCATTGTGGGAAACTCGGTTGGGTGGTTCTCCAACGAGGGAATGCCTGTGGATCGTGAGTCCAAAAACAGGGTTATCTCCGGACACAATGACACCGAGTGTAGACAGCGTAATCCAGTTCACGATACATGATGACATCAATGTCAGTTGCCAGGAAAACAGCGTCTACGTTTACGATGGACTTCCCGATTTTGTTTCGTCCACTACAAGCCATCAAAGTCAACTATTGGGTGTCTACTGTACAGAAAGTACAGACTATCCAGTTACTGTTGAGGCTAAGTCTGGCTTTTTGACAGTTCACTACAAACAACTTGACGAGGTTGAAGGTTTCAATGCGAGTTATGTTGTAATGACATGCAATAACTGCCCTGCGAATCGAGAGTGTAGGGGCGGCAATTGCTTATGCAAACCCGGATTTGTAGGTATTAATTGTGACGTGGAATTATGTCCAAAAAATTGTTCATCTTTGAAAAAACAGGGAATCTGTGATAAAGGTTATGGTCACTGTGTTTGTTCGATGGGTTATGGTGGACGAGATTGTTCCATCAAAGTTAAGGATTACCAATTAGTGTTTACCGAACTATTCAATTCTGAGTATTTGGCCGAGCATTTGGATCACTTGCGTAAAACGTTACCGAGATTCGGTCATAGCCTTGTTGCAGACCGAAGAGGAAGTTTGTGGATGTTTGGAGGTTACTCTCTCAGTCATGGCCCATTGAACGACATCAGACTGTTTGATACTAAGAATAGTACGTGGATGCCGGTGACCGTAGAATCTACGTCTGAGGCTTCCATGCCTCAGGGCAGATATTTTCACGCTGCTGAGATAGTGCACAGTCGACAACAAATCTATGTTTACGGTGGATTGTCTATGAAGGAGAACGGTGTTCAAGGCTTATCCAATAATACTTTAAACGACTTTTGGAAATTTAGCTTGCAAAATCAAAGATGGAGTCAAATTACGTGGTGGAGCCAAAAACCACCTGCTCTTGCGGGTCACACGTTAACCCTTCGGAGAGAAGGCGAGTCTGAGAGTTTGATTCTTATTGGAGGATTCAGTCCAAAGCATGGCTATCTCGAGACAGTGTGGGAATTTAATTTGGAGACTGATACGTGGGATACAATAAAGACTACTGGAAACAGTCCATTAGGCGTTTACGGACACTCAACCGTTTATCACAGCAAGTCTGACAGTTTTTATGTTTTCGGAGGTTATACGTACGCCATCAATAGAACATTTATATCTAACAAATTGTACGCGTTGAATTATAAAACTCGGAAATGGTCTGTACTTCCACCATTCGATGACGAATACGCCTATGGAAATAATCTGGTAAGTGCTCTCCATGCAGTTTAAACTTTAAACAGTTTTCGTATGTTTTGAGCTACACATTATTATAATATTTTAATTTCAATACAATATTTCTATGTTTAGCCACAAGCACGATTTTTACACTCGGCAGTAACAACAGACGAATATATGGTAATATTTGGAGGTCGGCAGAATCCGTATAATACCTCTGATGCTTTAATAGCGTACAAGTATTCTTGCAATCTGTGGATTCGTCTTATAACAAAAGACATGGAAGTTATTGGAAATCCACCACCACCTGCTTATGCTCACGCCATGACGCATGCCGATCCAGAAACAAATACTGTCTATGTTGTTGGTGGATTTGATGGTGGGATCAAAAGTCACGTTACGCAAATTAACATTCCCGAAGATCTCTGTAGCTTGTGGATCGACAAGATTGCATGCAGAAAATACTATGGCTGTTCTTTCTGTGCAGTAACTACAGTAGCAGGCATGAATGCGTCATACTGTTTCTCTAATGAAGAATTCTTACACAGGGATGACAAGTAAGAAAGATAATATATATACATTTAAGTAAGATGCATGATAAGAATTAATAATATATATTTCTTTGATAAATGCAAACATAAATCTCTCTGTACAGGTGTGACATTAATGTCACTCAGGCACAGCGATCAAATGGTGTTTTTTGTAATTCTGAATGGATAGCTAGCCGAAAGTGCCAAAATTTTAAAACTTGTATAGAGTGTTTAGCAGAGTGGCCTTATTACAAAGACGAACAATCAGCTTGCAAATGGTGTCCTCACTGTCTTCATGTTAAGTGTATTCCTCGGGAAAAAGACTGTGATGAGCCAAATAACTGTAATTTGAGATATAACACGGTAGTAACTGATGTCAATCAATGCGGTGAACGACAGTGTCCGGCTAGTGATTGTGAAAAATGTAATAGTCTTGGAGGTTGCATTTGGACCAGACAAGTATTAAAGACTTGTAAGTTATTTTGCTTTCGTTTACTACGTTTTCATTTGTCGTGTATTTGTAATAATACAAGTTTAAAAATTTACAAAATACTTATTTACAGCTGAGGGAGGTATACAGGTAACAGGGCAGCCTGTATACGATTGGAATTGTGTGTCCGAGGATATATTTCGTCAAGCTAGTTTTGGCAAAGATGTTATTGGGTTTGGTAAAAAGAAGATGATGCAATGCGAAAGTAGATGTGGAGATCATAAAGACTGTACAAGTTGTTTGAAGGGAACAGGTGCAGAAGGGGGATGGAGCGAGTGTAGATGGTCCACTCAGTTGAATGAGGTAAGTACTCTTAATCCTCTTTCATCTTTACTAACCCTGAACTTAAATATGTAAACTGAGACAATTCTAATATTGAAATATTATTATGAAAATATTATTCTTTATCTTAGTGTATCTCTCCATCTTATCAACCTCTATATTGTGCTGGTGGCGTATGCGGATTAGTTTTGCGAAGCACAGACGTGGAACATTGTCCTGAGCCGTGTGCAGTTTTCAAACAATGTAGCACGTGTTTAAAACATTCTCACTGTGGATGGTGTTCTTTAGATTCATCTAATCTAACAGGACAGGGATTATGTACAGAAGGATCTCTTGAAGCACCAACAGAACATCCGGCCGGAGGTACCTGTGAAATGCTGTACAATCAGCAATTTTCTCAGGCCGATAAGCAACAATCAAGTAAGAAAATCATTGTAATATGTATAAAAAGGAAAAAAAATAGTAACTAAAAAAGAATATTTTTTTCTAATTCCAGCAAATATTGTGACGGCGATGTCTACGCAACAAAGAGATTTACAAGCAGTTCAGGACAATATTACAGTATTGTTGACTAAAAATTCAAACCGACCAAACTTCTCTTGGCATTATGTAAGATGTCCTCCTGAAAATGAGTGCATGAATGGTCACCATACTTGTTCTCCAAAAAGTGAAAAATGTTTTGACCTGGACGAGGGTTTCGAATGCATGTGTGGCGATGGTTACAAGACTGAAACGTGAGTTCTTGACATTTTTAAAAACTAGAAAAGTGTTGTAGTTTAGATGTCAATAGTTCTGACTATCAATTGCTTTTGTTTCAGTACATGGTCCTTTAGTGAAATAGGAAGGTAATTATATAATTTAAAAACTTCTTTTATAAATAGCATATAATGCTTTGTAAGGTATTAAATGAAATACACCTTTATCTTTATTCTGTTAGAAAAATCTGCGTTCCAATGTGTACGCAAGGTTGCGTACGTGGTACGTGCGTTGAACCCGATGAGTGTCGTTGCGATTTCGGATATGTTGGAGCAAATTGTTCAATTCAATGTCAATGTAACGGACACAGTAACTGTGCTGGTCCAGATAAATTAGCCAATTGTTCGGAATGTCACAACAATACGATGGGACCACAATGTGCAAAGTGCAAACCCCTATTCGTGGGTAATCCAGCTGACAATGGTCAGTGTGTTCCATGTTTAGAATACTGCAACGGACATACTCACATTTGTATTAACGATAGTATGACTGTGTCTGTAAGTGATAATGATACACTTTACTATACTTTTAATGAAAGTTTAGGTGTAAAAGTTACGAAAAATCTATTTTGAATTCATTATTTAGGATCCAAACTCAATAGAGAAGATGTCAATGGATCTGCTAAAGAAACAATTGGTTGAAGGACCTGTAACCAAGGCTAAATGCGTCAATTGTGGAAACAATACAAAAGGAGACAAATGCGGCGAATGCGTTTCAGGATTCTTCAGAGGAACGGAAGATCTCAGAGATGTTTGCAGACCGTAAGTAGCTAGGTCCATTTTAATATAATTACAAAATAAGAGTTAGTACAAAAGTTTTTTTTTTTTTTTATTTATCGCAGCTGTGAATGCCATGGTCATGGATTCATGTGCGATCCAGTGACTGGAGAGAAATGTAATTGTGGAAATAATACAGAAAGTGAGCCTTCGTGTATGAGTGGTCCTACTAAGGGAACAAGTGCCGGAGGTACACCGTGTTGGATGGTTCAATGTAGCAAATGCAGAGAGAATTATGCAGGCACACCCACTATGGGACATCAATGTTACAAAACTGTCACCGTTGATAATAAAATGTGCTTTGACTCAAAGTTAATAGGTAAAAATCTAAAACTCTCGTTTCCACACATGCAAAATATATTTTTTTTTTGTTCAATGTTTAATTATTGCATTGCAGACGAATGCAAGTTGAAACCAAAGCCACTAAATCCTGGACAAACGGTTTTTTACATGGTGCAACCTCGTTTCATGAATGTCGACATACGGGTAATGGTTGATGTGACGCAAGGCGCCTTAGATTTGTATCTTAGTCCTCGTGACGATTCATTCGTAGTTACCTTAAATTCTTCCACTGGATACCAAGAGGTAAGTGTTTTTCTAATTTTTGTATTGCTTTTAACATTTCGTAACTATAAAACCAAAGGTTGATGAAACCCTTTGGTTCCATCAAAACACACGATATGCCTATATCGTGTCCATTGACACAAAATTTGCATCGTGTGCATTTACTGCGGCAGGTTGAGCTTGACAATAGATTCAAATGGCGTAGAGATTACCATGATGGTTGGCTGGAAGATTACTCGCACAATAGAATCAGAATTGTCGAGTTCCATCCACATCCATCATTCCACATGATACAAAATGGATCGACGGTTGAACCAGACTGGAATACTGGACCTCAGTATATTGTGATGGAGCGTTATGCGGAAGGTTTAGCTACCTATGTTACAATAGAACAAAGAAATACGCTACTTGTGGTTAGAAATCTTACTAATAGACTAGTATTGACTTTGCCACAGGATAAGCATGAGTTAGATAAAACAAAATTTCATATTGCTTTGCGAGCCATTGATATGCCCAGCCTCGAAATTAACGGTAAAGCAGCTTATGGAATGATATTTTTCCGACAAGATCAACTGCACATCGATCTCTTTGTCTTTTTCTCGGTCTTTTTCTCCTGCTTTTTCCTATTTCTGGCTGCATGTGTAGTCGCTTGGAAGACCAAACAAGCTGCCGATGTCCGCAGAGCTCGACGCAGACATGTAGTTGAGATGTTACACATGGCCAAACGACCATTTGCTTCGGCCACGATTCTTTATGACCGCGACGGAAGAAATTGCAGTCCAAGTTCACCACATCGGAAAGGTAGACGAAATAAACTCGTCAATTTTCATAGTGATGTTAGACCAGTAGCGGTTGAACCTACTGACGATGGGGTTGCTGCTGTTGCCACGGTATTTATAAGACTACCAGGAGGTGGACAAGCTCCTGTCAAACTGGCTCTTGGTAGTTCTTTGATACTACTGACAAGAGTCTATCCCGTAAATAGTCGTGTATTCTTGAGACGCAGAAATAGTCATGCGGTCAATTAGCTGCATGCCATCTACAATTTGTAAATAATTATAATAAGACCGATGCACTTTCCGAACAATCTCTGAGTCTGATGTACTCGAGAAAAAGGTCTACATGTCTACAAACACAGATGAATTTCTTTCACGGGCGTCCATTTTTGCATTTTGCATTTTTAACAAATATTATTTGACTGTGTTTTCATTCCATCACAAGATTAGGTATACTTTCATATATTGATCTGTGGTAATATTTTTCCTTTTTTTTTTTTTTTTTTTTTTTTTCAAATACAGTGCATTTATGTATTAGAGAATTGGGACATATAATTCATGAGTAGAAGTTATTTAGAAAAACGTGAGTTCGGATTAGTTATTTAGTTAAAATCGATAAATACCTCTAAAAGCCCTAAAGGGTACATGTTGTCAATCTTGGTTACGGAATTATTTTCATATGAACGTATACATATGTTGAATTGAAGTGACAACCACTAATATAGAATTGGCATTTTACGCCAAAAATATAGAAGTAAGTATGCCATGGAAATTTAAAAATTGTATTTAGTCAAAGGGTTGTGAATTTTTAATAGTTCAAGTTGAATGCACGTTTTTTTCCGTGTTATATAATTTGAATATTCAACACTCTTTCTTAAACTTTACTTATTAACGAAATAGAGATAAAACTTGGTTAATTTTGTTTAAGTATGGGTAGATTTTTTAGTAACTTGGATATCATAAAGAATAAAGAAAATGGAAATGCTGGTAAATGTGTTTCAAATGAAACTCAATATCGATTTTCAATTATTTCCAAATGATTATTAAATTTTAGTCAATACCGCAAGTTACCGAATCTTAAGACGATAATAGTTTATTCAAAGTGAAAAATACGTGTTTGCCAAAAAAGATTTTTGTACCACTTTAAAACAAGCAGTATTAAGAAACACTCCTATTTCCGCAACGTATAGTCGTTGCGTAGTAGATTTTTAATGCGGCCATATAGAATACTTTTACTAAATTTATTTATATATTGTAACTTGTGATTAGATATACATTTGAAATGTACATACCATGATATTTGCATACGTGATAGCTGAAAAAGATGTTGCAACATATTTAATAAGTCAAGATCTTGTTAAAAACATATAATCCAAAATCGCGGTATAAATGTGATCCCATCTTTTCCCTTGATTAGATTAGCTTAAATTCTGCCAAGCTTTAATTTATTATCAATGAACAAGAATTTCACATTTTTTAAAGTTGTCAATTTTTTTAAACAGAAGAAAATAGATTTCCAATAATTAGATTAATTTTCATCACTGGTTAAATGTGGCACGAAATTTTAATGAAATGTACATAATTTACTTTCTAAGCTTTATTGTACATTTATACTGGAAAGATTTACGGCGCAAGAATAATATTATTCGTTTAGTATATAACTCAGATTATAATGTAACAGATTGTAAAGATGATTTTCGTTAACTTTTAATATCCTTTTCCAACTATTTTAAAAAAATTTAAGGCTGTTGGAGCATCGGACAAAAAATTTTAAATAAGCTCCAAAAAATGGCGAAATATGTAGATCACTCTAATCTGCCATTGTTTCGAGTATTTTGAAAATATCATTTTGAGGCCGCAAAAATACACGGTTTGAAGTGCCGTTTAGCAAGGAAGGGTTTCTCGATATGAGGAATGGTGCTATAAAGCCGTTTTTTTTAAAAACTAATTTGTTTGGATAAAATAGAAAAGTTTAAATACACGGGTGAGAGGACGGTATACCCCGTGTATTTAAACTTTTCTATTTTATCCAAACAAATTAGTTTTTTTTTAAAAGCGGCTTCATAACACCATTCCTCATATCGAGAAACCCTTCCTTGCTAAACGGCACTTCAAATCGTGTATTTTTGCGATCTCAAAATGATATTTTCAAAATGTTCGAAAAAAATAGTGGACTAAGAGTGATCTACAGCAATTTTTATATTTTTGAAAATGCTCCAACAGCCTTAATATGCAATTTTTTTAGATTTATGTTTTTCGGGATCTGATATAGTCTTAACTAATGACGACAACTTGAATGCGGTAATCTAGCGCATATCCTAGGAATATTATTATTATTTCATTCGTATATTATTTATTAATACGTAACTCTATTGGAAAATTTTGTACAGGGTCCTTTACGCGAACTTATTCTGCGAAGTGTTAAAATTGCAATATCTACAAAGAGAAAGGATTAATCTTTTTAGAAAAACAAGGTCACATTTCATATTTTAATTATAATTTGTCGATGGTTTCCAAATTTACTGAATTTTTTAACTATAATAAGGACAATAAAATGTGTTTCTTCAGCGACTCAATTAATTATATATAGGTATATAATTATGTACAACTCAAAGAATAAATATATGATATTGATCCTTTTTGTCTTTGTAAATCTTGCTGCTGGGTTATTATTAGAAGTTAGGATATAATATGGTGCTTTTTCAGAATATTATATAATTGTAAATAATGTCGAACTTATATAATATACTATATAATATGTATAAATTATTGTATTCGTAGTGTTTTATAAACATTGTGTTTTTTATGTATATGTCTAAATTGTCTCATTTGTCGTAATTGTTAAAAAAATATTTTAAAAATCTTCCACGTTGAAGGGTTGTAGGTAGAGATCTTGTATCCTGCAGACATTGTTTAGTTAACTCGCAAACACACACATGCCTGTGCGCAGATATCTAATCGATTAGAAAAAAGTTATGGTTATGGATATGTATAAGCAGGAAATGAAAGGAACTGTGAATTGCTGTATAGCTGAATGAAAGAGAATAAATATGTATTAGAATATCTAAAAGTTATATCTACTTTTCTCCGCGGGACTGTATAAATTCGAGACATATTTATTAAGTATGTAATTGAATACTGAAAGCTTCAAATTCATATATTATCATTATGGCTTTCAATTTGAAATTGAACAAGGTATAACCATTTAAATATGAATTAACCATTTACGTATAATGTTTTATAATCTAAAATTGTTCCATTTTTAACGCTTTAAGGAAGTGTAAGCTTTCAGGTTGTTAAGGTTTTATATAGGTAGGAGACGCAAAAATTGGGATTTGGCTCCTTTCATCTCAATCACGTGACATCCCATCGTCTACAATCTAGATTCTGGACTCTGGTATCTCGGCACTTGTGTCGCTCGAAATAAAGATGATAATAATGTGGCTTAGCAGGTATACGAACACCGCGTCCCTTGGTTTGGCAGTTTGGCAGGGCCCAATGAAAAGGTAGGAAAAAAAAAAATGTTCTTCAAACTCAAAGCTGAAAGTGGCGGCTGAAACTGCACAGAATGACGTGTCAGGGCCTTACAGGTGTGCGAAATGATAAGATTAAATCGGTTATTGGCAGTTGCAGGTATGTCACTTCACTTTATTTCGTTTAGTGAATACCAAAATGCCTATGAGACAACGTGGTGTCAACATCTCTTCATAATGAGTTCCATGGAATAGCATGAAAAAGTAAAAGCAATTTTTCTACCAATTTTTCGTTTCATAAATCGATTTCTTAAGTTATATTTTGTTACTTAAAAGTTTGTTAAATGATAAAAAAGTATGAGGAACGCACTAGTCTTTACATTCGCAGTTACGGTTTTTCAATTTTGTTCCGTTGTAAAAAGTATTGACTATGGGTGCTCGATATTCTGTACTTGTGATATATGGTTTGGCTTGAAACGAGCAACATGTGCCAATAAACGATTATACAGCATTGAAACCGGAGTGTCTGGTATTGTAGAAGCAATTGATCTTTCCAACAACTCAATCTCTTCTTTGTCAAACTACGAACTTGCGGTAAGTTTTTTTTTAACATATTATGTTTTGGTTGGTTTTATTGTATTCTGTTGTACAATTACTTCACGTTTGTATAGGAGGTATTTTTAACCGAGAGCATTGGTGAACGATATCTTTTCGGGCCTCGAGATCTCTGTAAATTATAATATGTTTTATTCCTACGTTTTCTGATCAAAAAGATTATAATCTGACTCATATACTTACTGTGACTGTGAATCACTGTATCCTATCTTCAATGGCCTTACCTATTTTTACTTTTTCCATAATAATCATTGTCTTCTGTAAAAAAATAGTTGTTATTTTCGACAAGGCAGATATGTCATAACAGTAAATAATATATTACTGATTTTTTTAAAAATAAGTATTAAGATAATTTCACCGGATTTCAGGCTGCTGGATTAACGAAACTCAGATACCTCAATCTTTCTGGGAATGGAATCAATGAAATTGGTCTGGCGGCTTTTGCAAAGCTCACCGAGTTAGCCGTTTTGGATTTGTCCAGAAATCATTTGAATTATCTTTTACCAGATACTTTCGCACAAAACACAAAATTGAGGATTTTAAAACTTCAAGGAAATAATTTCTACCTTCATTTTCCCAAATTAGGATCTTTAGCTTTAACTGTAAGTGCAAGTTTTTTAATTAATTACTTTCTTAGGTTGAGAAGTTACTTTTCTACTGAAGCTACTTTTTTACTGTCTCAAAAGTTCATTATTAAATGACTGTTATGTCTGGAATTATTAATTCGACGAAATAATGTGCTGTTCTTTTAACGAAAAGGAATATGTAAAAATATAAGAAAGAAAAATGCCAACCTGTCGAATTTTATGAAGTTAATCATTTAAGATATTTTATTTTTATATTTACAGAATCTTGACCTCAGTGAGTGTCTAATTAGCTATTTACCTTTAGATGCCTTTAATAGTTTGAAAAAATTGAGTAAGTTAAATCTTTCAAAAAATGAGATGATTCAACTCAATAGCAAAGTTTTACAAGGTGTACCTTCTCTGAAAACAATTTTTTTGGATAGGTAAGTTTAAATCATAATTAATTGAATTTATTACCTCATAAGATTTCAAGATTTTTATTCTTCTACTAGACGCTTTCATCAATTCTTTGAAAGTGCATTGATTGACCTGAATTAAGTGGCTCATAAATATTTTAATAGTGAATTGATTGTTCGTAATTACATGACTTTGTAAGCTGTCGATTAATAATTCATTCGTTAGTCATATTAATGATTATAATGGAATTAATGTGAATTTTTAAAAATTAATAATCAAAAATTGAATTAGATACTTGTTTTCTGATCTAATTAGTAAAATTTTTGTTTATTCGAAAACATTTTTAAATTCTTTCTTAGAAATCCCTGGTCCTGTGATCGAATGATGCAAGAACTCCAAGCCTACCTAGTGAGTAGAAAAATAAAATTCACCCCTTTTTGTCTGGAATCTGCTGGACCAAAAAAGTTCGAGAAGATGATTAAATTTCAAGCACCATTTAAAAAAGCATTCAAACTGGAAGAAAAATCACTAAATCCAGAAAATGGTTGGGACTTAGACCTCATAAAAAATGATAATGAAAATACCTTCAAGACAATTAACGCCATCAACATCACTCGAAATTTTGACGATTTATCAACTTCTGTCAAAAATACTTCCTCCTATTGGTTCATCGGAATTGGTTTTCTCCTTGGAAGTGCCTCTACTCTGATAGCCATCTACCTGTGCCTCTCCACAGCCTTATCCTGCAAACTTTTTAGGATCCAAAGACGAAATCCCCATGGATCAGCAAATATCACTTCGCAAAGAGTATCTCTACTACAAAATCTCTTGCTCTACCACGCAGTGGATGCCGATAATTCCTCCGAGTCTCCAATTTGTCCAGGAACTCCTCCACCTCCTTATCGAGAAGTGGTGCAGCACAGAAATTTGTATCCTAGCGCCCGACGAGCATGAGACAGTAATTTGAATACAAACAAGATTATTAAAGAATTATTTTTGAATCTTTGACAATAATAATTTAATAGTAATTGAACCACATGCGAAACATGCGTGTTTATTTATGTAGAATCGCTATTACCACAACTCTAATGTCAAAAACAATAAATGCGATGACTTTAGAGATCCGCCTGAATCGTTCACACGTGTTCGATTTTGCACTTATATATTTATGAGATTTTCATAAATATACATACAATTTTAATTTTCATAGCGACCTGAAAATTGTTCAATATTGTTTCGAAATCTGAGGTATTATCTTATTCTGGTTATCCTTTTTTTTTTTTTTTTTTTTTTTTTTTTAATAAAAAATAATAATGCCCAGACATTCGTGTTCACGTTCTTTACGTTTGTAGACTATTATTTTGTTTTTTAAATGTAAAAATTGTGGGAAAAAATTCGCGTAATCTAAATTTGATCGTATCATGATTACCACATGCCCTTAAGGAAACTACAAAACTCATTCCCAAAAGAATACCGTTACAAAAGAAAAAAAAAAAAAAAAAACAAATGTTGAAAAATTACGAATTTAATCCGTTTTTTGAAAAACTAAAAAAAATCTTTCTAAAATTTACGTCTTGATTCTAAATTTGAAAATTAATTCTTGAGTTCGCATGTGGACAATTTCACCTAATGTGATGAAAAGTAATTTCGAGAAAATATATTACAAAAAATAAGTTTCTAGTCCTTTTTTTTTAATAACTTGTAGTATGTAATCTGTTGCATCTTTGACAATGCAGATTAGAAATAATAGAATAGAAACTAATTTAAATGAAAACTAAAGAAAATTATCACATCGAAGTTTGTAACTATCCTTCCTATTTAACAGGATTAAATTTTTTAGATGGCGAATAACAACTTTAAATATACATTTATGTATATTAAAATAGACTTTATACTGACAATAAAAATTAAAGGTAACTCCTGGTTTCTTATTATTTGACAAATTTTTTCCTTATTTTTAATCAGGTATCTTCGTTCTCCCTGTCGTCTGGCAGTGATAATCATTGAGTGGCTGCGACGTCATTCTCGTCCGTGGTTTGGGAAGTATCGATATGGACTGTTTTGCCCCCAGTCGCGTTAATTATACCCTCAGTAATATCGTGGCTGTACCTTGTACCTCGAAGGTTTGTAATCACACTGGCGTTCTGATTACATCCAGAAGGAATTAAATCTACGGGCAAAGTCATCTGAATATCTTTTACGATCCCTTTTTCCACCTGGAGGATTAATTTCAGACGATGACTTGAACCGTTTGATGCTGTCATCTCAACATGACGAGTGACAGTGAAATTGGGTGTCTTTCCGTAAGTCCAGTCCCAAGAACGAAAATCACTTATAAGATTATCGATGCCTGCAGAGAAAGAGATTATTATATAATCAAAAATTGTCTTTTGTATCTCGATATTTATGCACTTGAGATTTTTAGTTAAAGCTCATGCAATCTGATAGGATTTTAGACTTAGAATCTCAAAATGGTAATTGTTGAATTGCTTTTGGAAAGGGTAAATTGTATACCTGGAAACCAGTCTTCTGCGGGATTTATCATTTGGAACCCTTTCTGTTTTTCAACAAGATTGTAGCCTCCATCTTCAAGGTTGAGAGACTTTGTTCGAAGATATTCCCAGCCTACTGCGTTTAGCAATTTGTCTATTCTGATGTGACGATTCACATCGGTCAGGTTTTTCACTGGCGAACGTGTCGATAGCGTTGCATTCGTTGTGATTCCAGTCTGAAAGTAATCAGAAGTGTATCAACACTTTTAAGGAGTCTGACTTTATTAAATTATTCTGCTTCAATAATCTGTTTATATAAAGTTTTAAACACTATAATTTAAAATGAATTCAAATGAATTTAGTAAATATTGAAAAAATACCTCTTTTTTTTCAAGAGCCAAACTCAGAGCACGTTTGTTCACATCTACGAGTAAAGTGCAATGATGATATGCATTCGGTCTTCCTAATTTAGCTGCTGTGCCAGAAATCTTTTGTTATGTTTAGGAAATTACGGAAAAAAAAAAATAATTGACCCGTCATTGTCTATAAGTACAATTCATAAATGAATAAATTTAAAGTTTTATGTATGATGTGATTCGAGATTTAAATTACGAAGCAAATTGTTTTAAAGTGATTTACATCTTACGAGCCTAAGTTTAAAATTCCCAGACTTTTCAATACTAAATACATAAGAATTGCCTCATTGCTAAGACAAAAATAATTTGCATTCAAAAATGCGTGGAAAATTATTTTTTAAAAGTAAAACAGTACAAAAATAAAATAATTCATATACTATTAATAAACTAGCTTTAAAGGATACTTTGAATTCATTTTGGACGACAATATCCTCTCTCTTATTAACAACAGTCTTCAATCCCCATTCTCGAAAGATAGCCCTGGTAATGATGTCCAGATTGTATCTTCTATTATATCTCTCCCTCGGTGTAAAAAAAGACAAATTTAAATTTCCAGCATCGTGATAAACAGTTCCCCCTCCACTATTTCTTCTTGCCAGAGCAATTCCATTATTTTCAACCGCCTGGATATTCGCCTCGATCCACGGATTCTGATGTCTTCCAATCACAACACATGGATCATTTTTCCACAACAGCAAAACATGATGATTCTTAAAATCATGATTTCTATAAAACCAGTCCTCCAGGGCTAAATTCGTGTGAATATCCGTCGATTGAGAAATGAAAACTGATTTCTTGATCGCCTCCTCAGGAACTTTATTAACTCCACTTTTTATTGAAACTTGTCTAATATTCTGAATCGTATTTCCAATAACAGTCCTCACAGCCACTCTTTTACAAATTGCAGACATTCTCAAAAAAAAAAAAAAATAATGATAATTAGGTACTATCTAATACACTATCAGTCTTTCGTTGAGAGAGTTCTCAATTCTCAGGTTAAAATACTCGCTCTCATTTAGCTTAATTAAAACAAATTTTAATATAAAAATACGGATATCTATCCGAATGATAAAAAAGCGTAGTTTTAAGACAACACTTTGTAACGAAAATAGAAGATTGACCTTGAGTACCTAGCTGATATTTTTGAGACAGAAATACGCCCAAGTCAGTTTTTGACCTTCTGATTTCGAGGTTAGGATACTCAATTGAGATAAAGATAAATCTTGTTAATGATTAAGGTATCAGGACCTTTGATCGCTGGATCTCCTCCTAGTTTAAAAATGGCTTTTTCACTTCTTTTTTGAAGTCAAATGTCACTCTAGTGACAAAAACCAGACGAGAAGTCAGACTTGCTGGAGGTTATGGAGATGAGATAATCGTGGAGAGCGATCGTTTGGTGCAACCACTTCCAAGTTTGGTCCAGCGAATTGATGCGGTACCTGATACCCAAACAGTCTCGGCAGTCCTTTTGCATTCCTCCGTGTGCTGACAGATTGAAAAATAAAAAGAAACTTCTTTCGAAAAAAATTGCAGAAAGGGTTATATGTTTGTCCGCGAATTCGCACGAACTGTCACTCACTTTCGGGGAACAAGAAATTAAATTACTTGATAATTTTAAAAGGGTTTCTTGTTGTCGGTTAAAAAAATTGCGAAGTTTATACGAGCACTTTGTTAGACGAAGTGAATACCTAACTCGTTCGGTTTTGGTGTTTTATCGGAGTGATTGAGTGACGCTGGTGATGGTGGGAGGCATTCTCGTTGGGAGGTTATCTGAGTTCGTAGCACAAAGTACAGCTGATCTGCGCGTAAATGCAGCGCAATACACTTCTCTGTGTTTCAATGTTTCATTTATGGCCCATTAGTGACAAAAATTGTTCTTGTCCCAGTAGCGTCAGAATTTAATTATTTGATAATAGAGGAATATTGGGGGAGATTATGACCGTAACGATTTTAGAGAAACTTTGATGTCTATCTTGATAAGAATAGTCCAAGTGTGATAAATGTCGATAAGGGGCTATCGAAATTCTTGGGGGACATCAGGGACATTAATTAAGGAGGTACATTTAAAGTCCACTTATTGAATGATTTGGTGGATACGCTAATGTAACCAGGGACGTGGTTAGTAGTTTTTGTATAGGGACAACCCCCTCACCATGTGGGAAGTTAATAAACCTTTGGTTTACTTTTTTCCTCTTTTTCTTTTTTCGCGTTTTGTTGCAAGTGCAAATTATTTCAGAAGCATAAATAATAATAAATTTAGAAAAGGATTTCATATTTTTCAATTTCAAGAAAAGCCTTGCTGGAATTATAATATTTAACATATTCAAATTTTAATTTGAAAGTTTTAAAATTTTAAACCTTTACAATAAAGTTCTTTTTTCAAAATTATTCATGGCATTAAACTCTAAATTATAAAAAAAAAGTCGAGAAAGAGAATTAGGTAAAATTTTTTGAATATTTTTTAATGATCAATTTCAATTTGATTTCTGATCTGATAAGACTTATTTTTTTGATTCCACTAACGCCATCACACGCACTTGCGAGAATATTATCTTTTTGATTTTTTTCCATAAATATAATGCGTATTTACGTCTCGTAATACAATCTGATCACTTTAATTTTCACTGGAAGATAGCTTATCTTATAAAAATGAGACACTTATCGGACGTGACTGCTTTTGACGAAATCGATTGACTGCAACATTGTTTGATGCAACTATAATCATTTTTCTCTTAGTGTACATTTTTAAAATAATATGTGAACATCATTTATGTACATATATTGACCTATTACATTATCCCTGAAACAATTAATCACAAATCGAAAGTAACAATTTAAAGTCTTATCAGAAATAAGTATTTGTATAACAAAGACATTTATAGCTTCACATCAATTCGTCGGGTATACAGATTAAGTAAAAAACTAAAAAAAAATATTCATAATTGCGACAAACTGCTAAAAATAAAGGCCGAGTTTAAACATAATATGGACTTTTCGTGCCTGAAAAACCAAAAGGATCGACTGTATTACCAGGTATTGACGGATAAAATAGACACTTCAAAAAATAAATTTAAAGACAAAGCTCTTTGGAAGATATTTATTATTCTGCGTATGTAATATAAATTTTGTATCGCCAGGTGATAAGACATTATCACCTTCAGAACCAGTTTCATCCACTTTATATTCAAGATTTAGGATCAAAATTTATGGAACTTGTGGTGCGACGAGTTTTGAACCGTTTCAGGTGATTTCGGACTTTGTATAACAAAAGCATTTGGATGATATTTTTAGGCAGACAAATTGCATTTTTAGATAGTTTATCACATAGTCCACGAATGCCATTAATTTATGAATTACATTGATGAATGAATGCCGTTTAAGAATATAAAATTATAGCACTTTAATAATAGAGAATAATTTAATATATTGTAATAGAACATATAAATCATTTAAATAGATCATTTACATGGTGATTTTATGATTCAGGTTGTTGTAAAGAAAATATATTTTACATTTTCGCGCCTTTATTTACGCATGCGTACAACTTTAACTTCTGCGCATAGTCCGCATAGTCTGTACTGTACCCTTGCCCCCCTTGCCGCTGTCAAACATGTTGATTTTTAACATTTGCTTAAAAATATTGACAAAATCAATATAAACAATATATAAAATATGCTAAAAGTACAGGATCCTCTAATTTTTATTCAATCTCAAATCAATTTACTTACATTCGAAATAAAATTTTGCTAAAAAGGCTAAAAAGTGTTCCAAAAATTTAACCTCCAGCTCTATTTTCGCATGTTTTCTCTAAAATAAACAAAAATGCTCCAAACTCTTCGAGAACATTCACAAAAGCGTAAAAAGCTACTGGCTCAAACGGTAAGACTTAAAAAAATGATCTATTCGATTTTAAAGATATTAATTTTCAAATTTTGTGATTAGGTGTTCAACCACTTTTTAACTAATTTTTCAAATTATTCTTCTAGTTGGGGGGGGGGGGGGGCAAGTGCTGTTGAACTGCGACAAATTTTGGGAACCGATATCGACGACGTAAAAAAAATGGAAACTCAGGGTTTCGTTGACAAAATCTGACGAAGAATTCCAAGGAAAAAAAGACGATTCTGGTCCCACTGACGAAATTGTTTACAAAGATTCCTCCACATTTCTCAAAGTGAGTTTATGAAATTTTATAATAATGTACGTTATAAAAATGATAAAGCATGTTAATTTAACAACTAAGATTTTATAGAAGTAAAAATTGTGGAATTTCTTAGGGCACTCAATCCTCAAATCCACACAATGATTACTGACAGCATTTTATTGATACGGGTCAGAGACCTCAGAATTTTATTAGGGATGTAGGCTTAGCAGATAGATTTGAAGAGTATCCAAAACTTCGGGAGTTGATTAAATTGAAGGACGATTTAATCTCAGAAACTGCGACTCCACCGATGTATCTGAAAACTGATCTTACAAGTTGTAATTTAAAGGATCTTAATTGCAAGTTCGACGTTATTTTTATTGAACTACCACTCGAGGAATATCAGAGGACTTGTGGGGCTACGAGTATCCAACTCTGGAACTGAGACCAGATTTGTTTAGTTAATTACCCAAGTTTAAATACATTCATTTTGATAACTTGATTAGACTCGCCGATATCTATACTTTAGGGATTAATTATGTTTTATTTTGTAAAAGGTAACGGAACTGGATATTGGAGAAGTAGCAGCAAATCGTAGTTTCGTCTTCCTCTGGTGTGGTAGCAGTGACTGATTGGACATGGGTCGTCATTGTCTCCGGAAATGGAGTTTCAGACGTTGCGAGGGCATATGCTGGTTTCGAACGAATATAAATAATCCAGATTACAGTAAAAATTTAGATAGCAAAGCTGCTCTGCAAAGGACAAAGGAACACTGTTTAATGGGAATTAAAGGCATGTGTTTCTTACCATATGAGAACATTTAGAAAACCCGTTTTTTTTTCACAATTTTTACTTTTTTTAAATAATAATATTACAGACGTAAAAAACGTGAACACGGACGTCTGTGCACTATTATTTTTTTGAAATGGTAAAAATTGTAGGAAAAAACCCGGGTTATCTAAATTTGCTCATATGGTAAGTAACACGTGCCCTTAAGTACTTTTAGTTCTAAATCTATTTAATTTTTTAACAGACTTCACCTATTTGGACGTGACAGTACAATAAGACCAGGATGGTTAACAGTTGGTCCATCATTGACAAATACGAATTTCAATTCCGATATGTAAACTAGTTATTTTAATAGTGGACAAATAACGACAGGTTGTACGGAAAGGATTGAAGCCCTACGACCAAAGTCTCCTCCGCCAAAGGGAAAATCTTCAGGAAGAGGAGGTTTTAATCGGAGTAGAGGTCGAGGAAGGTAGCTATTAATTTTAGAAGATTTTTGATGAATAAACCGTGTTACGTATTCCGTATAAGATAATTGTATCCTTTTTTTACTATAATAAACTGAGCGATTTCTGCAACTTTCTGAATTCTATTCTAAATTTCTTATTAGAAAAAAATTAATAAAATATTAAAATATTAACAAATATACAGATACCTATGCAAAGAACATAATTTATTAATGTTTTATTGTTTACTTCTAAAAAGAATATAGAAGGTATGTAACATAAGGGGCCATCCATATACCGGGTGGACAATTTTTCACCATTTTTTATCCCTCTCTGCCCCCCCCCCATGGATAACCGTGAATTTTTGATATTTTATGAAAATATAGATATTATTGATCTTCAAAAGCAAGGAAGCCAAAAAGAGCGATGAATTTATTGGCTGAAAATTCGGCTTTACGTGTGTCCACGTGGATTTTAGACCGATCCCCCCGGTCCCCCTGCGTGAACGATCGTGGACTTTTGCCATACCCCCCACTCCCCCAAAACTGTATACGTCGTATGTGTATAGTCCCTAATCTGATAAACATACAGAATTTCAATAAAATCAAGATCAAGATAGACAATGAAGAAGTCATTATCGTCATTAATACTGTTTGTGACATACTGTTTGTGAATTTGAAAGCGGAAGATTCAATATTGTTATAATATTGATATAATAATGTTTTTATCGATACCTTATACCTTAGGGTATATCCCCTAAGTAACCAAAAAAAAAAAAATAAATAATTTGTCCAATAAAAAAATATGAAAAATATTGCCAGACAAGGACATTTTCCTCATTTCACCATCCTTGCCTTTATCTCTCAATGCAATATTCCCAAACTTGCATTACGAGTTTCAGGAAATATTGAAGGAATTTTTTTTACTATCTGGGTAATATGAATTATCTATTGATAAGAGTACATATAAAAGAAAAGAACTGGACTAGAACAATTATTCAATAATAAATCTTTTTCTGTGCACAAAATTGACATACTTTTCATGTTCAAGCGTTTAAGGATTTGATAATAAGGTCTTATACTTTAATTTCGATTTACGTTATTCAAGGTAATTGTCTCATTTTTTATTATTACCTAATAATTTCTAATAAAATATACTAAGTATTTAATATAAAAGTAAAAAATTTAACAAAGGAAAAATTAACTAAAATTCGTGAATAGATGGACACTCATAAAAAGATAAGGGTTTGTATTATTGGCGGAGGACCTGCTGGATTGTGTGCTTTAAGAAATTTCTCAAAAGATTTAAATATTTTTGAACTCGAAGCATATGAGCAAACTGGAAATATAGGAGGCACCTGGGTTTATAATGATAATACTGGATTGGATGAAAATGGGTTGCCAATTCACTCCAGCATGTATCGTGATCTTAGGTTTGATTATTTTAATAGTTAAAAATATGCACCTAAAACTATTCTTTTTGGAGTGTCTACAATATAATTATTATCAACTTAAATTAAAAGTGGTATAAATTTTGCAAAAATATTGATATAAATCTTAATTATTCATAAGTCATTTATTGAACTTTTTAAATAATATAAATCTTCTTAGAACAAACTCAGCTTGTGAAATTATGAACTATCCCGATTTTCGAAAAATGAAAGGAGAAAAATACAGTTTCTTAGGTCATGAAGAAATTTTATCCTATTTAAATGATTATGCAGACCACTTCCAAATTCGAAAATTCATTGAGGTGAGATATAATAAATTAATAATGAAAAAAAATATAACTATTGAGATAACTTTTTTTTCCTACTTCATTGTCAGTTTTATGTCAAAGTGAAGACTGTACGACCTGAAATTATCCAAGTCGACAATGAACAAATTACCATTTGGAATGTTGAGATAATTAATTTAAGGACAAAAAAAATTGTTCAAAAAGAGTATGATGCAGTGATAGTATGTTCGGGGTATGTCGTAATCAATTACTAAAATTAGGTGGCTAATACTATTAATATTTCTTATTTTAATTTAAAAAATACATATTTCTGTGTCAACTTTTTTTATGGAACTGTTAAAAACATTATTTAACTTATAGATTATCCAAATATTTTTCTAATAATCTAAATTGCAGGCAGTACTCTGATCCAAATATACCGGTAATTCCGGGCATTGAAACATTTCCTGGGAGACAAATTCACAGCCACACATTCCGAACATCAGAAGAATTTTCCGGAAAAACTGTAATAGTTTTAGGAGCCGGAGTTTCTGGTGTCGATATTGGTGTAGAAATATCTAAATATGCTGATAAAGTTTATTTGAGTCACAACCATGAAAAGTTAATATAATAAATTCTAGAAAAAATAAGTCAATATAATTAAATAATTGAAAAAAATTATTAACAGATTTTTTTCAGAATAACAGCGAGGCTTCATCCTTCTATGATTCAAGTAGCTGGAATCGAGAAAGTAGACAAAAATGATTTCTTTTTGAAAGATGGAAGTTCTGTCTTCGCTGATGCCTTAGTATATTGCACTGGTTATAAACAAACTTTTCCATTTTTGGATCAAAGTTGCGGAATAAAAGTTGATGATAATTATGTTTATCCGCTTTATAAACACACAATTAATGTCAACTTTCCAACGATGTGTTTTATGGGTATAAATACATTCGTGGTTGCTTTTAATGCGTTTCATGTGAAGGTAATAATTTTATATTCTAATAAATGTTATACTTAACTTTATATGTATAAGACGTTTTGCATATATTATTATATTAAATATAATTACAGTAAGCAATATTGTACCTTATTTTACAGGCACAATATTTTCAGGCCCTGCTCAAAAAACAATTTACTTTACCATCCAAGGAAATAATGCTGGAAGATTCTAAATTAAAAGTATCAAAAAAGACACAAGCACATTCATTAGGGTTGAAGCAATATGATTTTTATAATTCATTAACACAAGAAGCAGGACTGGAACCTTTGCCAGACTTTTACAGAAAAGCTTTTGAAATTTATACAGAATACAGGAAATATGACCTGTTACATTATAAGGATTGTAAAATTATTATATCTGAGGATGATGCTAATATTCGGCATATTAATTATCGATGACTCAGAAGTTTATAGAAATGTAAAAATGAAATATTATATCTTAATTACTTTTATTCGAAAGACGTTTTGTTCTTCTAATTACAACTATGTTGATATGTATGATAAGAGTTTTAATGATGATAAAGCTTTAGATTAGAGCTTTAACTTTAGAAAAAATTTATTAGTCATTTTAGATAGCTTAAGTTTTCAATTATCATTGAATTTCTTATCATAATGACCTACTCTAGTTTTAATTATCCAAAATAAAATGTAGCTGTTACACTATTAATGTAGGAAAATAATTTATATAGTTGTGGTAAATTTATGATGAAATTATTAAAAATAGCAGCATATAGGTAAAATTATTTATAATTGATATCAATTTGGCTTTTACATATTGAAGACGATATTGAATATTAAGTTCTTGTCAATCTTAAAAGTTTTTTGTCTTATTGGTGATAATGCACCAGATGACTTAATCTAATTATGCTGTGTACTATCTGTTCAGTTATGAGAAGATACGACAGTTCACTAAGAGTAAGCTTCTTATAAGCTCTTATTTAGACTTATTTAAACGTTTTTAAGTGAGTCAAAGAATAAATCATGGTTTCATTTTAATCCAAACAAATCTTAGAACTACGAAGAATGTAAAAGTAATTTTTGATTCTATGTATATACTCTTCATTATATTTCTTGATTATTTATTTTTTAATTAATTATTTTAGAAAGATGAATTCAGACAAAAAAATACGTGTATGTGTTATTGGTGGAGGAGCTGCAGGATTATGTGCTTTGAGGCACTTAACATCAGATTTGAATAGTTTTGAACCGGAAGCATTCGAGCAAACTAGTGATATTGGCGGCACTTGGACATACACTGAAAAAACAGAATTTGACGAAAATGATTTACCAATTCATACTAGCATGTATCGGGATCTTAGGTTTGATTGTTTATTTTTTTATATAATTTTTTTTACATTGATCAAATTTTTACTAAGAAAAGTATTAGTGAAGAAGGTAAATAAGAGTGATGAAGAAGAGGAAAAATTTAATTGTCTTCATCGCAATTTTGCAGAGTCAAAAATCTTGGATTATCAATCAAATTATTAATTACAATTAATCTAATTACAGATCCAATGCACCTTGCGAAATAATGAATTTTCCAGATTTTCGTCAAATGAAATCTGAGAAAGGTAGTGGCGTTCACCGGGACATGCTTTTATCATATTTGCGTGATTACGCTAATCACTTTAGAGTTCTCCAATTTATTAAGGTATTTATTAAAGCCTGAAAATCTGAAATATGGTTACAAGCTCCAAGTCACGTGACTTATACATTGCCTTAATAAAAGTTTAATTTAATTTAGTTTAACACAAAAGTGGAGACAGTGAGGCCAGAGATGATAAAAACTGATGAAAAAAATGTTACTGTATGGCATGTGAAAATTAAAGATTTGCAGTCTAAACAAATACTGCATAAAGAATTTGATGCAGTTATGGTTTGTTCTGGGTGCGTTTCCATTTCATTACATTGTAGAAACAATATAGTGAAAAATATCAATAAGCTTTCGGTAGGACTTTTTTTTACGTGAAACGAAAACATGTAATTTTTAATTTTTGTAGGAATTATTCGCAACCAAATGTTCCAAAAATACTTGGAATAGAAACATTTCCTGGAAGAATTTTACACAGTCACTCCTACCGAAGACCAGAAGAGTTTTCTGGAAAATCTGTATTCATTCTTGGATCAGCATTTTCTGCTACTGATATTGGTGTTGAATTAGCTTCTCACGCTAACATTATTTATTTAAGTAACAGAAGTGAAAGGTTATTATATAAATCTTAAAATTATGAATTAAAAGTTTAAACATTTTTTTATTTAAAAATAAAAATAGCAATTAAGCTTTAAATTAAACAATAAAGAATATAAACATGCATTATTGTTTAGAATAACAAGCATTCTTCCTTCTTCTGTAATTCAAGTCTCTGAAATCGAACGAGTTGAAGGAAATTTGATTTGTTTAAAAGATGGAAGTTCAATATCAGCGGATGTTTTTATGTATTGTACGGGATATTTAATACAGTTTCCATTTTTGGACGAAAGCTGTGGAATATCTGTGGATGATAATTATGTATTTCCAATTTATAAACATACTATCAACATTAATTATCCAACCATGTGTTTTTTAGGCATAAATAGTTATGTAATAACATTTCCCATGTTTAATGTAAAGGTAAATGGTATATTCATTTTTTTTAAGTTTAAAAAATTTTTAAGTTTAGATGAATATTAATCATTATATGTATTTTTCTTGGCAGGCACAATACTTTACAGCTCTTCTCAAAGAACAGTTTCATTTACCATCAAAAGAAATAATGCTTGAAGATTCAAAATTAAAAGTATCAAAAAAGAGACACGCACACAGATTATTTCTGAGTCAATATGACTTTTTCGATTCAATGGCTAAAGAAGCTGGACTGGAACTTATTCCAAAAAGTTTCAGAATAGCTTTGGATCTTTGGACAATTGTTCGAGAGAAAGATTTGTGGCACTACAAGGATTATAAAATTATCTTATCTGAGGACGATAGGGATGCTCAAATAATTTATAATCCATGATTCATGATGTAAAAATGTTATCTACTGAAAAATTATATTATTGATGACCTACAGATTTTCAGTTTTCAATAAAGAAAAAAAATATTAATATTATGCCTTAATAATATTATTATTATTTTTGAATTTAATCTCACCAAACATAATATTATCTAGCGATTTTGTATTTGTAAGTTTATTATTCAATATATTTATCTTAATCGGTGAAGGCAGCCTACATATCAGAAGCCAATTTTTATCCACTAAAGAGATAAATAGTGTGTAGGGGAAAATGTGTTTGTCCATGCCAATATTCGTTACAATATATGCAGCAGTATTTAGATCTTAACTTGTGCTTATTAATTGTGGCGCGGATTAATGCGTGTTCAAAATAGGAAAAATCCGACTGTATTCATAAAGAACAAAAAAGGTGATTTATATAGAATATTGACATGTAATTCACAATATTATCTGCAATATCATATAATAAATCATTAAGATTTAACGGTTAAAATGCTTAAAAGCCTTGCTAATTATAACATTATATAACATATATGTATATGATGAATATGTTAAAACGGTGTCAAAATATATGTGTCTGTATTTATTTTCTTATATAGACATAAATGTTTGATAATAACCTTGACAATATTTACAGATGAATAATCAGAATAATAACTCGCATCAGAAGAGGATAAGAGTTTGTATAATCGGTGGAGGAGCTTCTGGATTGTGTGCACTCAGGCATTTGTCCAAAGATTTGAATTATTTTGAAATAGAAGCTTTCGAACAGACTGGAGATATAGGAGGTACATGGGTTTACACTGAAAGAACAGGATTTGATGATTATGGTCTACCAATTCACACGAGCATGTATCGAGATCTTAGGTGATTATATGATTCAGTAAGTATTCGGTAATGTGTTTAGTACATGAACATAATTTTCGATACCTTGAAAATTGATTTCTAGGTCGAACTCTGCATGCGAAATTATGAATTTTCCGGATTTTCGAAAAATGAAAGGTCTTGAAAGTAGTTCTGCACATCATCAAGTTGTTTTATCTTATTTGCGAGATTATGCTAATCATTTTCAGGTCCTCCAATTTATTAAGGTGAGATATTATAATTTGATATTTATTATGTATTTTGTTTTATTCTCTTACTTGATATAATTAAAAATATATCAGTTCTATACTAAGGTGGAGAACATCCGACCTGAAATTATTCAATCAAAAGAGGAAACTTCAACTATTTGGCATGTTCAGTTAAAAGACGTAAAGACAAAACATATCGTGGATAAAAAATTTGATGCAGTTATAATATGCACAGGGTATATAACGCGCAATTATGCACAAATTATTGGAATTTAAGAAAGTTTTTGTTCAGCATGAGTTTTAATTTCTTTTAATTTTAAGTTTAGCCAGTATTCTGAGCCAAATATTCCAAAAATACCAGGCATAGAAATGTTCCCAGGGAGAATTCTCCACAGCCATTCTTACCGAAAACCAGAAGAATTCTCTGGGAAATCAGTAATGATTCTGGGAGCCTCCTTTTCTGGAACTGATATCGCTGTAGAACTAGCATCGCATGCTGATCGGGTTTACTTAAGTCACGATGGTGAAAGGTAACTGAAATTTACTCATGAATAGTTATTAATTTAAATGAATGTAATTCAATGAAAAAAATGAATGTGACATTTATTAGATTGACGAGCATACTACCTCCTTCCGTGAATCAAGTTTTTGGGATAGATAGTGTAGAAAAGAACATATTTTTCTTAAAAGATGGAAGTTCAGTAAGCGCTGAAGCTTTTATATATTGCACAGGATATTTAGTAAAATTTCCTTTCTTGGACGAAACCTGTGGAATAAGAGTAGATGAAAATTTTGTGTTTCCCCTTTATAGACACACTATAAATGTAAACTATCCATCAATGTGCTTTTTGGGAATAAATAGTGCTGTAGTAGCATTTCCAATGTTTCACGTGAAGGTAAGAATTTAATTCTTTCAAAAATGAAATATTGTTTTCTTATCATTTTAAATTTTAAATGTAATCTTCGGAAAAGCGTTGAAATATCAACCAGTAATATTCTACAGGCACAATACTTTACTGCTCTTCTCAAAAAAAAGTTTAATCTACCATCGAAAAAAATAATGCTGGAAGATTCAAAATTGAAAGAAAAAAGTAAAAGACATGCACATCGATTATTTCGAGAGCAATATCATTTCTTCGATACTTTGACCCAAGAAGCTGGACTTGAAGCCGCTGTACCTCCTATTTATAGAAAAGTTTTCAATGTTTGGACCAATATGAGGGATTCTAATCTCTGGTATTATAAAAATTGTAAAATAATCATTTCAGAAGACGAAACAACTGTTGAATTAATTCGTGATCCAAAAATGGCTTAATTATCATGTTGTTTGGTACCTAGGACCGGCGGATTAGGTGGGTAAGGTGGGTAATATTATCCACTCAAAAAATCCCGAGTGGCTAATTGCCTACTCGAGATTTGAGATATTCTGACTATAGTATTTAAATTAAAAACAAATTTTTTCAAAGTTCCCCCACCCAGTTTTTTAGTTACTAGCCACTCGAGCTCAGCATGATCCGCCTCCCCTGGTAATGGTTTTCTGTGTAGTTAAATAATAGTTATTACATGTACAAAAGTAATTACTAAAGCAGAGAGTAGTTTTATAATTTGGGATTCAATAAAACAAGTATCGTAAACTTTCAAAAGATTCATTTCGTATGGTATTTGTACAACAACACTCTTTTCTCCTATAGTTGTCTTATCAAAGGAAGTAAAAGAAAATTGGTCGAATTTCTATTGGCTAGTTTCGACGTGATACAGTTTTATGTAAAGACATAGAGAAATCGCTTGTGCATTTTTTTATTTTTTTGCTTATCAAAACGATATATTAATATTAAATTTATTAAATATAACGATCAGAAGAGGTCGTTTCACGAATCACTTTTCTTCACCTCCTTATTAGTCAAAGTCTGGCAGCGGTATGACAGAGGAAATTGGCAGTAGGTATTGTTGAGATTTTTCTCAGGTGAAATAGAATATTTGCGAAATTCTTGGTCAAACATATTTTCAAATTATCTACAAACAAAATTCACTAACTTCTGTTAAATTAAAAAATTTTCTCTTTCTGTATTTATTATTATTATTCTTATAAAATAGGTAGTTTATCAGTCTTTAGATCATTTAGTAAAATATCTTACATCGAAAAACTGTATGTCATTTGGCAGTGTAAAAAAAAAAGTATAATTCAATCATCTTGAACTTTTTTTCAAATAAAAGAATTCTTTGCGACCAAGAATAATTTGCAAAAAACTCCTGAGATTTCTTTTCCTTTTCTACCTTTCAGACTTTTAGAATTCGCGTCTATGAAAAAGTTACTTACAAAAATTGTAAATAGGAAAAAGGAGTTAAAAACTAAGTTATAAAAATTGTATTCGTTTTGCTGACCCGGAAAGATTGATTTTGGAACTTTTTTTTTTTTTGGAGAAAATGACACTTTTCGTGGATATGCCCATATATGAAACTTTTGTCGATTCAGTATAACCCTTATTTAATTAAATTAAACGTTTTTAATGGATCTTTAAGATGTGTAAAAATGTCTCGCCCGCTTAAAAGATTTTCAACAGTTCGTTAAAACCACAGTAGAAATATAGTTCAACGATAGTTAATAGTTATTCTTGTAATATTTTCACGGAATTTCATTATTTTCGCTTCCACGTAAGATACCCATATATCTACAAACGGTTAAACCGTTGACGGAAACCGCTACCAAATTTACGTGGTAACGAGTACCCGAAATTGTATACTGTGCATCGCACGTAAACACTGATATTTACAAATGTGATAACGACGGGTTAGTATGCAACTTTGACTTTTCGAATCGTGGACAGTCATTTTTTAACACATAAAATCTTCGTCATGATTTTTATAAGGTAAAAATGAGAGTAGAATGGAAGAATAATTTGATTCGTAATAAAATCAATAAGCTTTAAAGACACTTGTAAATAATTACATGTTTTTAAAATTCTTCCATTATAGACTCTGCTTTCGCTTTTCATTTCACAGACTTTAGATAATAATTGAATTTGATAAAGAAGAGTGCCAATAAAAAAGTACTATTCTATATCTTAATCATACATGTATTGTGAATTCTTGTTTTTCTTGTTCTTTTCGCTGTTGATACCTGTAATTTATTGTAACTTGTAACATTTGGTTCATTATGTAATTTTAAATGAGTATAAAATTTTATTGAACTAACGACTCTAGCTATGGGTGATTATCGACTCGGACAAAATCACGGAAGTTAACCCTTTGCGGCACAACGTATCATATATGATACACTTGTGCACATATATGATACACTTATACACCAAGTTTTAAGGAATTTGACTGCAAGGAAAAATGTATGCTTCAAAGGGTTAAGCAAATTCGGGCGCGGTTAGCGCTCGGATGGGCAACCGTTCGTGATTTTCGCTTATTACTGTCTTTCACTATACGTATAATAATTGCAGAGGATTAAATACATCCGGCATTAGCTGTAGGCTTATAGAGAGCAGGATAGTTTTCAAGTATTTGGGGTAATGGATAAATGGAGGGGAGGAGTTATAGAGGGGTTGAGCCGAAAAGGACTATAGTGATAATTAAATATGAATATGAATGAAAAATTTAAAAAGAAAGATACCTTGCAAGCATGGTTTCAACAGCCTCAATAGGAAGTCTTCCAAGGCTGCCACCATGACGGGTGGCGATAGATAAACTTTGCCAATCACGTCCTCGTCCACGATCGCGATCGCATTCTGCCTCGCTCAATTCTCTACTGTCGCTGTAACCAGATGGTGGTAATAACGTCGTGTCCTCTATGGAACTAAAAAAAATTGATTTTGGGTCAAATTATTATAGAAAATTTGATGAAAAAAATTCTTATTTCATGCATAGATATTATTGTTTTTCTTTGTATCCGAAAATTTTTGCGTTAAAGCTGCTGAAGCAACGGACAAAAAAAAGTAAATAAACACAAAAAAATGGCGAAATCTGTGGATTACTCTAATATGTCATATCATTTCGAGATTCATAGATTTTT
>JAUESH010000044.1:11411248-11423675 GCA_032275165.1 Synergus magnus
TTGGTTGAGATCTATCTAGATTATCTTGGATCAGATAATTTAGATAGATCTCAACCAATCAGCTTCGACCAGAAAGAGACAACCTGTCCCACAATGACAACTTTTCTCTTTGACGCATTATTACACTTCTTTCCACAGCGTAAGCAGTCCATATCTATAAGTCGATGACTGTACCCAACTGTACCGGACACCCGGAACACGTACGCGGGTACGCGTAGTCAGCGTAGTCACGTCGAGCGTTTAGAATGGGAAGATGAACATATGACAAAGTAATTAAGTTATAACGTGAATTACACTCTCAGAACTCAGAGAAATGATTCACACAACAATTAGTGATTCGTGCCATAGAAATGTGCGTGTTTCAAAGATTTTCTATGCATTATTGTTAATCTGCTTAGTATTCCCTGTATTAAGTAATGGACATGAACATTCTCACGATCATGGCCACAATCTTGATCATGATCATGATCACATTCATGAACCGGCAAGTTTCAAGTATTCAAAACAAGCTAATGAACAGTTTCTCAATGAGCATTCGCATTCAGAACATCATAGGCATATTGACAGTCAAGGATCACCTTCTGAGGATTCTGGCGATATCTTCGTTCGTGCTATGGGATCAACTTTACTCATTTCCATAGCTCCATTTCTCTTGCTCTTTATTTTACCATTAGATAATAGTAAAGAGCGAGAACCATTTCTGAAAATTCTTTTAAGTTTTGCCTCTGGTGGTTTGCTTGGAGATGCTTTTCTCCACTTGATTCCTCATGCATTAGTACCTCACTCGCATAGCTCGAAAGCAGAAGATTCACACAGTCACAGTCATGGACATGATCACGATCACGAAGAACACGGTCATGGACACGACATGTCTGTAGGATTGTGCGTCTTACTAGGCATTGTCACATTCTTGGTTGTAGAGAAATTAGTGCGTATAATCAAAGGAGACGGTGGACATACTCATGCACACTCTCATGACCACGTGGAAATAAGTATTGCTGCTTACTTAAATCTGGCAGCAGATTTTTTACATAATTTCACAGACGGCTTGGCTATTGGTGCCAGTTATTTGGCAGGAGAAAGCATCGGCTATGTGACCACGTTCACAATATTATTGCACGAAGTGCCTCATGAAATAGGCGATTTTGCTATTTTAATACAAAGTGGTTGCAGTAAGAAAAAGGTAAGTTTGCATTATAAAATAGTTTTGAACTGAACATTTTTTCGCCGAACAATATAATTAAGGATTTTAATATATTTATTTTCAGGCAATATTGTTGCAATTGCCGACAGCAGTTGGTGCATTATTAGGAACATACATTTCATTACTGGCTGAAGGAATGGGTAAGAATCAACTAATCCTTATAAATCCTCTCAAATCCAATGAGTCTCCAACACAAAGAAGAGCTTTCATTTTAGAAACATTATATTTCAGGAGATTTTGCAACATCGTGGATCTTACCTTTCACTGCTGGTGGTTTCATTTACATTGCCACGGTTTCAGTGATTCCTGAACTTCTTGCAGACACCAAATTTTGGCAGTCAGTTAAAGAAATTATTGCCTTACTGCTAGGAGTTTATATGATGGTACTTATTGCACAATATGAATGATCATTGCGCAATATAATTTATATAGATATATTTTTTTTATTATACTGTCTTTAGTATCAAACAAAGGCTGATCAATACTTTACAACACGCAGAAAATTTTTAAGGGCAAATTGCAAAAGGCAAAATGCAAAAGGTGTGCATTATTTTTTACCTTCTTATTTTTAAAAGAAAAGTTATAGTTCATAGTTTCCATTTGCCCTTGAGAGATTTTACTTTAAAAAGTGAGCTATTGAATTTTGAAGATACATTATAGAACTTGATTCTTGATCAAAATTTTTAATTATTTTACATTTTCGAAACCAACATTTTTAACTTGTCAAAACTGAATTATAAAGAAATTAGTATACATACAATTGAAAAGATTCTTATGTATTGCAATTAGCATTTCAAGTTTGAAATCTGGTAAGGAATCTCTCATAATAACTTATATAGGTATAGATTTTTTTCAAACATAGTGTATAATTATTTTCATAACAGAATTATATATGAACATCAAATTAGTACTGTAATTAAACGTATATGGTCGAGTATAGGAACAATTTTCAAAATTGTGACTAATTATAAATATTCAAGCTTTTGTATTCTCGATCTTTTTCTCCTAAACTGCGTTTTTCTGGTATTGGTAAAATTAAATTTAATCATGTAACAATTTTTATTTGTATATACAAAATAAATAAAAACTTATACATCTCAATTAACAAGTAATTCTTATACAGTAGTTTCTGCTATGAGTTTTTTATTTTTTTCGTCTTTTCCGATTGATCGCTCAATAGCCTCTAGAAGTGATTCTGGTTCAGGTTTTTCTGAAATAGTGTCAACTACAATGCCTGCATTTATTAATGCCCGACCTGTTACTGATCCTATAGCTACGATCTTTACCCCCTTCAAAATTACTGCTTCATCGCCCAAAGTTGACACGATGTTTTCTACCACCGAAGGACTAAAGAAAACAACCACCTGAGGTTTTGATTTAAATATTCGATCTAGGTTTCGCTTCAGATTTTCACAAGGTACAGTTTTATAAGATATTATTTTCTTAACTTCAACTCCGTTTTTTGTCAAATATTTTTCAATAGTATCTCGTGCAATTTCACTACAAGGGTAGAGCATTGGTTTATCTTTATCTTGCTTATTACTTACAATAAGTTTTGCAAGATTTTCTGCATTGCCACATTGAGAGCCTATACAGTTTGTAAGGCACAGATCTTTTTTCGCTAAAGATTCAGTCGATGATCCAACGCAATATGTTGGCAAGTTTTTCCACGGGTTTAGAATAATTGTTTCCTGTTTTGACGCTGCCTTTATGGCCTCTGCAGAACGAGGACTCGTCAGTATTAAACCTGCAATATTTTTCAAATTTCAAAGATTAGGTTAAAAATTATTTGCGAATACTTTTGACAGTTACCTGAACAGTGTTGCCAGATCAGGGGCATTTCGCTTACTTCCTCTCAGGTGAGTGACGTCATATAGTCTTAGAGCGAGTGAGAAAAATGCCCCTGATCTGGTAACACTGTACCTGAAGGTATATATATCATTAGTTTCCCATTAAAAAATTACAAAGTATTAATATAAAAGATAATTACCAGAGAAAGAATCTTGTAAAATGAGGCTCTCTCGTAATACGCTTTGATTGATAAATTCAAAGGTTATTGTAGGTAAATATTCAGCATTATAACCAGATTGTTCCAGAAGATTTTTGTAAACATCTGCAGTTTCTTTCTCACTTGAAAAGCTTTTACAGAGGACTACTTGTTCTTGATTTTGTGACATTATGTGTTATGATAGAACAGCAAGCATCATTAACTGATTGAATTGGTAAAAATCACTAATTTTGACGAAAACTTACAAAGTGTTGACACACGGGAGTTTTTAAGCATTTTGGACCATAAATATAATGGTATAATTACTATGGAGTCATAAGCTCAAGCAATTTGCTTCACTGTCATCAACTCGTCTACACAGGCTACGCCATAATAAAAAAGTTGAGTAAATGATTGGTAGGAAATCTAATTACTTTCTTCTCAGTCATGTTGCGTAGATAAATGTTGCTTACCGTAGATAGCTAAAAAAAAAATTTGACACTTACTTTTGATCAGGGTTGTGCACGTAATATACCTTAGATAAATTAGATGATGTTTTTTTACGTGATTTACGTACGTATATTACGCCGAAAACACCAAATTCATATGGAGTGGGGGGTTTTCTACGTATAATACGTATGTAATTTACATACTTATGTAAGTTACGTATTATATGTACATAAAAAAAATCCTTGAGTTACGAGTAACTACAGAGGGTCTAGAGACAGTGTGGCAGACGAGCTTGACCTTGGTTTGGCCTTGCGTGAAAACATGTACCTCTTGCTGATTGGCTCCGCCATTTTTACGCACTTCTGCCACATATATAGATTTGTTAGTATGTGTTAGTAGCAAAGGCGCGTGTGTACACAGTGCGCGTGCAGTGCGCGTGTGTGTGTAATTTTAAAAGCCCCACCTCGCCGCGGCGCATGGTGCGGAAAAATGGCGGCTTCCGATAGGTTGCCACACTGTCTCTAGACCCTCTGTACGAGTAACTAACCAACTCTGCTTTTGATTCAATTTAATCTTAAAGCCCCTGGCACATAATTTTGCATAACGCTTTATGCACAACGCATAATAGTCGATATAAGCTCTTATGCTGACATAGAACATAAGAATTATGCGCGGTGCGCGCGCATCGTATTACCAACAACTTTTTGCTGAAGTGAGGTTATGTGAACATTTGCACCACGTGAACTTGGACGCCTCTATCTCTGTTACTCTCACAGACATTTCTTAACGTTGGTCGGTCGACGACCGAAATACAAAAGGTGTAAATGCGCCTTCATGCAAAAGCGTGTGCCAGGGGCTTAAGGGTGGAATCCCATGTGGGCGCAAAACGCAAAGCGTAAAATGAACAGCCAATTACAGAACACCTTTAGATTTCTGTCTTCTCAAAGGTTTTCTGTCATTGGCTGTTCGTTTTGCGCTTTGCGTTTTGGACTCTTTTACACCTCTGTCGGCTAGTCGTCAGCCAGCAAAAAGTACATGAGAATAAAAGAGATAGAGAATTCTTTTTGTCCAATTTTTCATTCTCTATTTGTTTTACTCTTATATACAATAATGTTCAGCAATGTTCAACGAAGCCATCCTCTATTTTGCATTTTAAACTAAACTTCTCAACCCTGGTTTCTATTAGAATCTGTTCTGTTTTAGGGTGCCGTCCCATGGGTCCGCAATGCGTTGCGTCGTAATGAGAGTGAAAGAGAAAGAAGTATACTATGTCTCTTTCACTCCCATGAGTTTCTGCTTTACGCCGACGTTTTCTGCCGACATGCGACTGCACCTTGAGTTTAAACGGTTTAAACTCGCGACTTTCCCAACTACATTGTTGCATATCTATAACTATTTTTGTTTACTTACAATGCTTATAATCTTATATCTCAATATCTAGCAATACTTCTCAAATATAAAACAAGTGTGTGCAAAATAGATAATTATTAATATTTCTTGTTGCAATTTTATGGAATACGTTGTGCCTAAATTGTGAAAAATAGCAGATTGAGAACACTGTGTGATAAAAAGATATAAAATGGGTAGCACTGACAAGGCTGTGATCACGGGATTCATATGCAGACTTTGCAGCAAGATGAACCGTTTTGTCATTCACATTTATGGCGAAGAAGGCGAGAGAATGAAACTGGCTGATAAAATTAATGCTTACCTGCCCATCACGGTAATTTTTAATTCATTGCAGATGATAGTTGTATGCTTACTTTTTAATCATTTCTACTTCGATCACACAAACACTTTGTCATGGACAGTGTCAAACTATAAGGAATACAAAATACATACAATGGAGAGCTGTTTTTTGTTTTATTATTCTTAATAGGATTTGATTTTTATTGTTTAGTCAATATTTACCAATATTCAATTCACAAGTAGTAATTATTCAGATCGGAGAATGAATTTAAATGTAACGAGGTCACTTTGACCTTGTTTAAAAAATCCATATTTTTATTAGAATATTTTTCTTGAGTTCAAACTGATGGATTCTCAAAATTAAATAGCAATAGAAAATTTTTCTTGTTTAAGAGTGTTGGATAAAGCCCCTAACCTCAAAACTCTATTTCTTCATTTTATTCGTAAAACGTTCAATTTAGATATTTTCCTCACTGTGTAGAGCAGTTTATTTTTAAAATAGAAAAATGTCTACAGAAGGAAAAAATATCTAATTGAAATACTTTTTGTATAAAAACCTCCGGTAAAATTATTCATATTCCTTAGGTTAGAGTTTTTCGAAAGGTTTTTATACAAAAAGTATTTTAATTAGATATTTTTCCCCTCCGTTGACCTTTTTCTATTTTAAAAATAAACTGCTGTACAAAGCAAAGAAATATCTAAATCGAACATTTTGAGTCTTTATCCAACACCCTTAACGTTTGAAATCGTTTAAACACAGTGTCAATGTAGGTTTATATATAATAAAATCGTTTACTAATCAGCTAACACTAGTATCAGATTGATGGAAAAACATTCTTACAGTATATGTACTTCAATGGATTTCAATTAATGAAAACGATTCACAATATTTTCGAATACATTCTTTTTATAAACTTGTACAGGTGAACGCAAACGATCAGCTGCCAAAGACTGCTTGTCTGCATTGTATTGAGCGGTTAGAAGCTCATCACGAATTAATGGAGCAGTTCATGTTCGCTAAACGAAGATTAACAACCGGGAACAAATCAAACTCCATACCTTCCACCTCAGTTACAAAAACGGCTGATACAACTGCTTCGGCTAATTCTCCTCCGTGTTGACGCGCACAATCTCTCTTTAAAGTTTCTAAATATATAGATATTCAGTTAACAATAAAACAACATTTACATGAAGCTGAGTACCACACTTTAATCATTTGTTGCAGCAAACCATTTTTAAGCACTTGGATCAATAACTTATTTCGAAAAATGATTTTTTTTTACTTACTTTAGTCACTGATGACGGTGGGTGGCTCAAACCGCAGGTATTATTTTTGCTTCCAACGAATCGATTTTATAGTGCATTATTTTTCTTTTGAAAGACTGTGAAAAAGATATAAATATATAGTATATAAATGTAATTATACTTCTTTATGTTCTTAAGGGTGTAAAATATTTAATAAATAACCATAACTTAATATTGACTAGTTCCGTCTGCAGAGTTTTTAAGAGCAGCAACTGGTGGAAATTTAAAGCTATTTGATAAAAAGCGCTTTTTTTACATTTCTTTGATAAATCTTGCACAATTCTCGTGTGATTGAATAGGATAATAATAAAAGACTAATGTCGTAGAAATTCTGACAAAGAGCAATACCTATAAAAGTGTTTTTATTTCTGAATAAATTTTAGTTAAATTTAATCGAGATTCTTTAATTAATAGAAAAGATAATTATGCCAGAGTCTAACGTCAGAATTTGTTAAGGTCTAAACTTACTGTTAGAACAAAGGAAAGCATATTTATTTAGATACGATTTTTATGACGTATATTGTAAATGTTTTTTGATTTACAGACTTGCATTCGTTTTTCTTTTTCTTTTTTTTTTTGATAAATTTTGGCAAAGGTTAAATTAAGCCATCATTGATCTTTTTTTCATCAGGTACTTGAATAAGTAACATATTATAAATATTTTTCAGAGAATTTACTTCAATATCTGTTTGCGCAAAATTTGTCAAATTCCAAACATGCTAAATAACCGTGTAATAGTTACAAGTATAATTGTCTATCATTTAAAATAAATTAGACTTCAGACTTGTATTATAACTTTAATTTTTAATTTTACTGAGTGGACAAAAAAAAACTTAATAATGTAATTTAATCAGAATTATAAACTAAGTTTACCGGCTTGGGTTTCTGGTTTGATTTTTTTAAATGAAATAAATGTTTTAAAGAACATAAACAAAGAATTCTTTATTCAAACATTTTTTCTATTTTATCTAGCAAGTCAGTGGTCTTAAATTAGAACAGTTCAGATGATAATTGATTTAAGTGCTTTATCATAGAGTATAATGGCATTCCCATCACGGTGTAAAAGTCACCATTTATTTTTTCTATTAAACAGCTTCCCATCCCTTGAATTCCGTAACCTCCAGCTTTGTCTCTGAAATTTAAAGAGAAATTTTTTTAAACTGTTATTTCTAATTGTTTTCCAGTGTCCATAAACTTACAGAGATTCTCCAGTGCTAATATAAGCTTTTATCTGAGTTTCTGAAAGATCTCCAAACTTGACTTCAGTCGACTCGCAAAATTTAATCTCAGTTTTCCTAGTTTTTAGACATACTCCCGTGTATACAATGTGAGTCTTATTATTTAGGCTGTAAAAGAGAAAAAAAACATTTTTAATTCTTTATTCGCAACTCAATTGAAGCAATTAATTAATATTACTAAAATAACCGACCAGGACAACATTTTAAATGCATCATCTTCATCTTTTGGTTTTCCATAAATTACGTCTCCTAAAGTGACTAGAGTATCGGCTCCAATTATTAGATTTGGAAGCGTTTTATCATCTTTTAATCGCTCAAATACATCTAAGACTTTAAAGCCAGCTAAATCTTTTATATATTCGCTGTGGCTATTATATTTGGACCTATCTAAATTTTCATTATATAAAGATGGCAAAATTTCAACTGGAAAACCCTAGAAACATAAAAAAATTTGTAGTGTCACGATGCAACCATAATTTAAGAAAATACACAGCTAAAGAACAAAAAATGTCTAATTCTAACATTTTGTTGAACGGAATAAAAAGGATGACAAGAATGAAATTTGTGATTAGGACTTCATTGTGATACCATAAATGAGTCATTGATTGACTCTGTGAATTCTCTTCGGTATAGTTTTTAGAATCCTTTTTAAAACAATATTTTTCCCCTTTTTTGATGGGAGGATCTGATAAACGAATATGAAAAAGTAAAGAACATTTAGTAATTTTGAGGTTATGCAAATAACGTGTGTACCAATTTCTGGATAATTTCCTGGCGTCTTGGTGAACTGCTAGCCAAAATAATTCTACCGGCACAAAGTGCTTGAACTGTTATTAGTTCTAACATTTTATTAAATAGAAGTGATAGGTATACTGATCACCACACGACCACGGTCACCACAATGTCCACAATCAGGCATAGGATAGTGTGTTGTTTCTTGTTTGTTTGAGAAGGTAAAGATGTATATGCCTTCCCCTGTGAAGTTGGGTGTTTATACGTTTTTCAATCCGGATTGCGGAATCAAGTTATCACCAAACTTCACGGGGGAAGGCATACATATACATCTTCTGTACATTGAATTCATTGAAAATACGGAAAATTATTGAAAATTATAAACCATTTTCGTCATTGTTTTATTTACATTTATTTGCATTCTCAGGATTGTCAATAAAATGCTCTGGATTCTTTATAGATGCAATATATATTCAGATTTCAGTCGATACTGAAGTTTATAAGTTTTAAAGTTTTAACCTTTGTTAAAACAAATGTTATCTTTAACAGATCTGTTAAAGATTGTTTTCATAACCTTTTTTCATTAGAATTGTATCAAGTAGTAATTTTTGAAAGAAAGAGCAATAATTACTGGATATCAGTAACCTGCTGTTTTTGAAATTTATTACGTTGTGAGTTTGAGGCCCGACATAAAGTGATAGGTCCCGTAAACTTCATCATGTACCCATCTGTGGAATCGTTTACAAGACCCGAAGTGGCCCGACATGGCCCCCGAAGTTACAGCAACTTTGTAACACGTCTCAAAAGCAAAACAGAATCTACTGTGTAGTTCTAGTCATTTGGTCGTGAGTGAATAATAGTTACAAGGTGTGTATTGAAATGAATTAAAATGATTTCGAAAGTGGTAAAAAACGGTATTGCTTTGAATTGAAAGCGTTGTGAATTTGAGTTAAATTTTCAACACTTTAATCCAGAACAATTCTGCAGGATTGAATCTATATTGAAATGTTGATAATTTTTTTTCAAGGAGAAAAAAAAAAAATTCTGCTTAATTCTCTAAGGGGAAAAATCCCCTTAGAGAATTAAGCAGAATTAACTTGACTTCAAATCTATCACTCGCGTTAAAATTAGAATATGTTCATTTTTGGCAGAATTAACTTGACTTTAAATTTATTACCCCCGTCAGAATTAGAACGAGTTCATTCTTGGTCGCAGGATTTAACAGGATTGAAACGAGAACAAACGTAAATCGGTAAAATGAATTGAAATGTTTACATTCAAAAAAGGGCATTGCTTTGGATTAAAAGAGTTGAAAAATCGCCCATATTCCAACTACTTTCTATTCAGTTTAATCCACTCCTTCTCACCGGGTATAATTTCGAATACAATGGCCAGTTATCACGAGCGAAAAAATCCAGGATCTTATCAGGAATTAGAAGAATTTCATGGGCCTGATTTAAATATTCCATTCCGAAATTGTGTAAAACGGAACAATGAATGTGACAATAGTGTTGATCGATCAATGGAACTCAATTCTACAGTTATTGTTCCAGATGGTATATATTATAATATTATATCTCATTATAACAATTTAAATTTAATAAATATACAAAAAATAAAATATACATTATATATTTTTTAATACAGACACATTTACCGTTGGACAAGCAATTAATTCATTAGGTTTTGGAGGATTTCAAGTTAAATTATCGTTAGTCACAGGACTATGTTGGATGGCAGACAGTATGGAAATAACAATACTCAGTATTCTTAGCCCTACTTTACATTGTGATTGGAGTATTACGAGATATGAGCAAGCTCTTACAACAACGGTATATACTCCAAAATCTCTAAAAATATCAATTAATTTATTTTAAAATGATTATTAATTATTTAAACCTCACTTGTTTGGCAGGTGGTTTTTTTGGGAATGGTACTTAGTTCGACATTTTGGAGTAATTTGAGTGATAGGTACGGACGAAAGAAAACTCTTACTCTTTGTGGAGTATTGCTATTTTATTATGGATTTCTTAGCTCATTTGCTCCAAATTTTCTGTGGATTCTATTGCTCAGAGGACTAGTTGGTTTTGCTATTGGATGTGTACCACAGTCGTGAGTTTTATTTACAATAAAATAGACTGGTGCACTATTTTATATATACTACTTTCAATAGTCACGACAGTATTTATTTTCAGTGTAACACTTTATGCAGAGTTTCTTCCAGCTGAACAGAGAGCAAAATGTGTAGTTCTATTAGACGTAAGTTGTGTTGTTGTGAATTGTATTCACAAAAAAACAATGTTGACAGAAGATGTGATGCAGATTGGATATTCAACAATTACCTATTTTTATTTCAGTGTTTTTGGGCATTGGGAGCATGCTTCGGAGTAGTTTTAGCCTTAATCGTGATGCCGAACTTAGGATGGCGTTGGCTCCTCGGAATATCCACAATACCTTTACTTCTTTTCTCAGTATTCACTCCGGTAAACATTAAAAAACAATCATATTTATGTAGAATCAAATTATTCAAATTAATGTTCAATTAATACATTATGTAACTAATTCATAGTGGCTCCCGGAATCAGCTACATTCGACTTGCTCTCAGGACGAACAGATAAAGCATTTAATACCTTAGAACGAGTAGCCCAAGGAAATAACAAACCCATGCCGGTTGGCAGACTCGTTTTGGATCGAATTCAGTCTAGTAGTAAAAGTAGATGGGCAGAACTTCTTAGCAGAGAAATGTGCAAAACTACAATTTTACTCTGGATTATATGGCAAGTGCACTTTCAAAATTGAATTTCAAGAACCTATTTTAGATTTATTTACACTAAACAAAGTTAAGTGAAAAAATTCATTCCAGGATGGCGAGTGCATTTTGTTATTATGGAGTTGTACTAATAACTACAGAATTGCTCAATTCATCTTCTGAGCAATGCAGCATTCAAAGTCCTGTAACTGAATCGAATGAAAAATGTCAAGGGAATTGCAAGTTGACTAGTGGTGATTACATTGACATTTTATGGACCACTCTCGCCGAATTTCCTGGAATATTTTCCACAATATTTCTAATAGAGAAATTGGGCAAAAAATTAACTATGGTTATTCAATTACTGTTGTTTGCAGCAGTCGTATGCTTTTTGAGCACAGCTTGTCACCTCAGCAAATTTGTCTTGACAATAGGGCTTTTTATCACTAGAGGATTAATAGCAGGAGTTTTTCAAGCTGCATATGTTTACACTCCGGAAATGTACCCCAATTATTTACGTGACACCGGTGTTAGTACGTGTACGGCAATGGCTCGCTTTGGAGCAATGATCACTCCCTATGTAGCACTTATTGTTTTACAATTGTCTTCATTAGCAGCAATGGGTATATATGGTATAACTGCTATGTGTGCTGCAGTGGCGATTATAGTGCTACCAGTTCAAGGAAAACCTCGTTGATTTATCAGCTTTTAAGCAAATTAAAAAATAGCAAAGGATTTTTTTCTGACATCTGTTCCTTTTATTTTTGTCATATTGTAAGTTATTAAGGATCGGTTCCTTTGAGTTTATATTTTATAGATCCGATAATAGTATGTGTATATATTATTTTTACTAATATTATACATAATGAAGAATTTTTACATTGTAAAAAAACTAGTTATAATTTTACTAGGGTAAGAGCACCAACTGTTAGCACCTTGACTTATTGTTGGCACTTCTCTTTAATTTGTTTAAGACAATAGGAAAATGCACATTTTTAAGGGCATGTGGTAATTACCATAAGAGCAAATTTATTTTCCGCAACTTCACGCTCACAATAATAAATATTTTTTG
>JAUESH010000044.1:11534655-11545367 GCA_032275165.1 Synergus magnus
CACTTCGGATAGAATCGGCTAAGAAACACATCTAATATTACTCCAAATTGAGGATAAGTTTCGGATAAGATCGACTAGTATAAAGCGGACACAAAACACGGATATAGATTTTGGATTGGACCGGATAGAACTGTATATCCAATTCTTATCCGCTTTCTATCCGGTATTTTTAGCAGGGGTGGATACATAAGTTAAAGTGCTTTTCAAATTTAGGAAGCCCTTTTTTAAATAAATTATTTAAAAACCATCAAAACTTGGCTTTATTTCAGAGAAATTATATAACATTTTGAAAAATCAAAATATAAATGAATCAGAAATCGCATATTTGCATAATTAAAAGAGGCTAATGAACGCAATGTTTGCGTCTATGTAAAATATTAAATTGCGGAAGTACATATAATTGTAGCTTTTTAGACTACATATCTGATGGCGTCACTGCGGTGAGTCATGTATATCGACTTTTTCAATTCTAGGAGAATAGGGGTGGTTGAGGAAGAGTAATAATACTACTCTAGGGAATCAGTAACTTCGCCTTCCGGTTTACAATTATTTTACATATTCAAATTCTTTTTTTTTATTATTCAATTTGTTTTTTGTTTGTATTAAATTAAAGAAATCATCAATTTTAAGCTGCATCTATTTTTAGTAACATTTTTTATATTGGATTCGGTTTAATATTTCCTATTTTAAAAAGTCGTCAATTTAAAATTCGACTTCTACTTTCATTAATCCTTCTCATCTAATCGTGGGCGAGAATAAAGACAGGGACTTTTTTGGCTAAGAGGAATTGGGATGATTCACTTAAGTTGTTTTGAGTCTATTTAGACACAGCCCCACTTTTGTAAAAGGTTTATATCTAATTTTATAACTCTACAATTTTACAAGTTGTCTGCAAATATTTAAGAACCATCGTGACATCAGAGTCCACATAAGGACTTTTTTTTGCAAACACTGAGTAAAATATTATAGTGTAATATTATTATTATTTAAATATTATTATTTGAAGACCCACTATAAACACATTATAGGATATTATAATGTATAAATTTTAAGAATCTGGCAGTGGGCCTAAACCAAACGATTCATTAAACTCAAGGGCCCAAGTTGGTGTCGCGTGCCATAATATTCAGGTAAATATGTACATTGTACACTAATCATTGCACCTGTTAGAGGCATAAATCTTTCACAATATCCTCAAAAGAATGATAAAGAATGAAAATTTCAAATAAAAATTTTCAACAATCAGTTGATAAAAATCAAATAATTTGGATATTTTATAAATAAGTGAATATAAATCTAACGATTCTACATATATATGTATAGATGTCTAACGTTTTAACGGCAATCGAACACCCCCACCTCTCACCCTCAATTCAAATATTTCCCCCCCAAAAAAAATCACGCGGGAAAATGACTTCTCAAATACAGAAATTCAATCACCCTAAAAGGCATATCCTGTAGCTCAAAGCTGATAAATTTTGTCCAGAAAAAATAAGATCAATTTGCCAATAATCCCACACAATAAAAGGCGGATCTTGAATATTATTTAACTAACGGAAATTCATTTCTATAGTCGGAAAGCTGGCAACATCGACAACGCCTGTCGCTCGCTTGACTCTCTCTCTGGAAGGGGAAAACATCGGCCAATCAGAAAGGTACAGAACACCTTCCCCTGCCCTCCCCTCTTTGGTAGTCTTCATAGAAATTCGTTGCTAACTCCCCGGTCTTGCCTGATCTGGTGAAGTGTTCAGTGTTGAGTTCCGACAGTTTTGTATACTTCGGTTTTTCAATAATCATCGAGTAAACGAGAATTTAACTCAGCAAACAAGATGAGGGAAATCGTACACATCCAGGCTGGTCAGTGCGGAAACCAAATTGGAGCCAAGGTTTGTACCTAAACTGTAATTTATTTTGTAAAATTGTGAATGTGCAGGACCCGTGAAAACCATGGAACACCGACTCTTTGTTTCTCAACTGTTTAGAGTCGTCCCGGAAAACCGTTGATCCGTTTATTTTAGCATTTCGAGAATTTATCGGCTTCAAGAATCTTGTTAATGTATTAATTTCGATAATCCGGTCTCACTCCGAATTTTCTATCTCGCGTTGTATTTTATATTTTATCCTGCATTAAATTTTACTTAAAGTACCGTATTATAGGATGTTCCATTCCCTCCTTGTGCGTGACCTTCAACTCGCAACCAGCTCCTACTCGCTTAGCTACAGCAAAAACTTGCCCTTTTCCTACGCCCTTAAAAAATTAGAACTTTTTCATTTTTTGTGTTTGAAAATTTGATTTTTATAGTGCTTCTTTTATCTTTATGTGTTCGATTGTTGTAAATCAGGATGAAACTTACTTTTGTAACGGTTTTTCTCATTTTTGGTGTTTAATGCTTGGGATTTTTTGAATGAAATGTGCTTTTTGTACCGTTTTTTTTTCTTGAGCTCGAATATTCCGATGATAACTTGCTTTTTTTTTTTCTAATATTTTTTCATTTTTAACTTAATTTACAGAAATTTCAAGAATTTTCATCTATTTATCGATTTTTAATTATATTGCAGGATTTCAGGCCAACTTTTTATTAACTTTTTTGCAGAGTTATAGAGTTTTTAAATATTTTATATTTTATCCAAATTTTTGTGAATTTTTTTTTTATATTACATATATACCTTTCTGTACAAACGAGTGGTTTTCATGTGAAACCTTCATGAATATGGTATATAATGGTATGAGTCATTTAATATTGTACTTTACATATATGTACTTGACTTTCCTTACCTGTTTATTATTTCTTTTTGCTACAGGACTTTTATAATGTTTTTCATTTGGATGGTTAATGATTTAATTTCGAGTTGTTTCAAATACGAATTTTTGAAGTTTAATTTTCTTTAAACTAGAAAATACATAATTTGAAATATACAATTAGTTTTGAATTATTACTAAAATTTAATAATAAATAAATTTAAACCTATTTTTATTCAACCGAAAAATGTTATCCCTATCAGCTGCACTATGTCCCCAGAACTTCTAATCTAAATAACGAATTTAATTCGCTCGAAGATCTGACTTTAAAGGTCAAAGTTAAGATGATTACACTAGAATGTCGAAAATTTCGGAACATATAAAGATTTAATAATTCAGTGAGTTTGATTTTTCTTTTCATCTTATCACTGGCCTTAATTGATTTTCATGCCAGTCACGTAACAAAAAAAGGTTTCAGCCTCTTTAAAATACAAATTGTGCAATATCTTTCACCAAGGATATCGAGTGCACGTAGGAAGGCAAGACACTTCCAAATAAAGGAAACCGTAATCCCTTACCGGTTCCTTGAATCAACCCAACCTCTACTAAGAATTTTCATGACAAGATCTCGAGAGATCTTTCTCATAATTACTTTCAAATTCCAAATTCGGAATCTTCAGAACTACTCTTATATAGAAATACTTCTTGAAAATCTTTTTCTAAACATTTTCAAAAATTATTTTCTCTTAGTAACCGAAGTGTCTTGATTCAAAAGCGTTCACTTCATTTATTTGAATGAGTATAATTCTACCGCTAGAATTAGCACTCGCTTCGGTTCTTATTAGCAAGAAATAATTGCACAATAAATATACACCAATTCCTTATAATTGAAGAATAATGAATTATTCACGCAATTAAAGAAGCAGAACTTCGTAAATATGATTACTTTTCTATATTTTTTTTATACCTAAAAAATCATCGAAATCAAAGCACTAAAATTGTTCATTCATTACAGTTCTGGGAGATCATCAGCGACGAGCACGGTATCGATCCGACTGGCGCATACCATGGAGACTCCGACCTCCAATTGGAGAGAATCAACGTTTACTACAATGAGGCTTCCGGAGGCAAATACGTCCCCCGTGCCATCCTCGTGGACTTGGAGCCCGGAACCATGGACTCAGTCCGATCGGGTCCATTTGGACAGATCTTCCGCCCCGACAACTTCGTCTTCGGTCAATCTGGAGCCGGAAACAACTGGGCGAAAGGTCACTACACGGAAGGAGCCGAATTAGTAGACTCCGTTCTCGACGTCGTCAGGAAGGAAGCAGAAAGCTGTGACTGCCTTCAGGGATTCCAGCTCACCCACTCTCTTGGAGGTGGTACCGGATCCGGAATGGGAACCCTCCTCATTTCCAAAATCCGTGAAGAATACCCCGACAGAATCATGAACACCTATTCCGTCGTTCCATCTCCTAAAGTCTCAGACACCGTAGTTGAACCCTACAATGCCACTCTCTCAGTCCACCAGCTCGTTGAAAATACAGACGAAACTTACTGTATCGACAATGAAGCTCTCTACGACATTTGCTTCCGTACACTCAAACTTTCCACACCCACATACGGCGACCTTAATCATCTCGTATCTCTCACCATGTCAGGAGTAACTACCTGTTTGAGGTTCCCTGGTCAACTCAATGCTGATCTTAGGAAACTTGCTGTCAACATGGTTCCCTTCCCCCGACTTCATTTCTTCATGCCCGGATTTGCACCCTTGACATCCCGTGGAAGCCAGCAATACAGAGCTCTCTCAGTCCCAGAACTCACCCAACAAATGTTCGATGCCAAGAACATGATGGCAGCATGTGACCCAAGACACGGAAGATACCTTACGGTTGCCGCTATCTTCAGAGGAAGGATGTCGATGAAGGAAGTTGACGAGCAGATGCTCAATATTCAGAACAAGAACAGCTCCTACTTCGTTGAATGGATTCCAAACAATGTAAAGACTGCCGTCTGTGACATCCCACCCCGTGGATTGAAGATGTCTGCCACCTTTATTGGAAACTCCACTGCCATCCAGGAATTGTTCAAGCGAATCTCAGAACAATTCACTGCTATGTTCAGGAGAAAAGCTTTCTTGCATTGGTACACAGGAGAAGGTATGGATGAGATGGAATTCACGGAAGCTGAATCCAACATGAACGATTTGGTGTCTGAATACCAACAGTACCAGGAGGCTACCGCTGATGAGGATGCTGAATTCGACGAAGAACAAGAGGCTGAAGTCGACGAGAATTAGATATTGCAAATCCACGATTATCACTCAATATAATCACTAAAAGCTTTACGCTTCGTAACTTGCCTTTTCGTTCTTTTTTATACTTTATTTACATAAATTTTCATTTTTTTTCATTAAACAATGGCAAGACGCGCTACCGCTCCTATAACGTATATCACGTTATTCCCGAAAGTATATGTACTGATTCGGTCTGGAAGTAACAAGATTGACAACATTCCGTTGTTTTGTACTTTGTAAAGTAACGCGTCGTTTAATGACCTGTCAGTGTATATATAATCGTCTCCGCGAATTCATCTTTTAATAAATTATTACTAGTAAATTGATGTTTTTTATTCTGACTGTCTGTATTTTAATTCGTATTTTATGTAAATTTCAATTTCCATTGACTGACTTATAAACTGGCACTCTTTTATTTATTTATTTATTTATTTTTTGAGAAATAATTCAAATTGTACAATTTCGAACGTTTTCAATTTAAAATGGTTACAATTTCTAACATTTTAAACGCTATAAATACACCGTATGGTAAAATAGGAAATTATTTTCTTTTCTACTAGAGTAGCTGTCGATAAATTAGAAATTTAATACTCCGAATTATAGATTGGTAATTACAATAACTATATTGTCGGTTGAAACTGATAAGCTAGGGATGACATTTTATTATCGTGTAGTGATATTATACACAGAAAACGAGCAAGAAGTTTATAGCATAAAAGATATTCTTTTGATATTCTTAATAACGACAATAAACGGTCACAAATTAAAAACATTTATTAAGCTATTCATCTGTTAACATTATTTTATTATTTTAATAAGATGAACACAGGGGCGTAGCGAGGGGGGGGTGTGAGGGGTGTGACACCCCCCTAAATGTTCGTGCCGAGTCGGCATTTTCGGGAAGTGGTTGGCATTTCATGATTTAAATTTTATTTGGACTAATAAACCCTAAATCAAAAACAATTAGATGCCTACATTCAAACCTTGTTGAATGCACCTGTTCTCGTTCGATCACGGAAGTTAAGCAACAATGGGCGCGGTTAGTACTTGGATGGGTGACCGCGTGGTGTTGTAGGCATCTCTTTTTTTCTTTTTTTTAAAAATTATTTATCCATTTATAATAATTGAATAATAATTTATTAATTTCAGTAAAAACACATCTATAGGACAATTGACTTATAGCAAGAGTTCAATAATAAAAAGAAATACAATGCTTAAAGTACTCTCTAAATCTGAATTAGTAAAAATAAGTTAAGAATGAGGAATTAACAATAAAAAATACTTATTATTAATTAATGAGTAAACGTGGCACTAACCATTTTTTTACATTGCAGCGATTAAATAATTGTATAAAAAACAATATGATAAGTTTATAATTGGTAATATTACAGTAATTTTATAAAACTACAATTTTAAATATTATTTATAAATTAAAAAGTAGATAGTAATTTTTGTATTATTTCAAAATGTGTTAATAATTTAGTTTTCCAGAAAATAATATTATAATTTTAAAAATTTTCTTTTTGAATACTGAAATATGCAATTTAATTTGCAATTTAGATACAGACTGCAGAAATCTTTATTATAGATCGCGCCTAGTAACAGGCAATCCAACGTACAGGAATGACCCATGAGTCATGCTCTCACATATTGTGTATGCCCTTTATGGCACTTTATGCCTATCTTGAAGTGTATAACTTTTTTTTTAATGCTCAGTCTCAGCGCACGAACAATGATAATAAATTAATTATGCTTTAATAAATAATGATTAATGGGAACTATAAATTTAGAAAATTAATAAATGTTAATGCTATTAAAATATCTTTAATTAAAGAAAATGTAAGACTTAATTGAATTCGAATTTTCAAATAAAAAGAATTTGTGAAGTACTATATGATGAATAGCTTGATAAAAATTTATAAAGTAATAATAATAATAGTCTCTTGCTGAGGCTTGACATGACGCATAAGACAAAAAATAAGGGATAAAAAACCTCCACTGCAGAAGTATATATGTCGTGTGTCTCGCTACTATTTTAAAATATATCTCATATGGTGCAGACTCTTAAGATGAGAGAATATCTGGATTGTTCGGAATTCATCGTCACTTTTCTGCCAAATCTACTTTCAACCCCTATTTATTTAGCAAAGCATCATCTATAGACATTCTTTACAGTTGAATCAAGACTCAAAAAGTTTATTTTTAGATTTTTAAAAAAATATTGACAAATTGTATAAATTCATGTTTATAAGTAGTAATATGTGTGTGTATGTTACTCTTCAATTTCCGGTTTAACTAAAACCTTGTGCTGTAATTTTTTCGCAAAAATGACAGAAAAATGACAGAAGGAATGACAGGCTTATAATTTATTGCACGTCATGTTTCTTCTTTATTTTTGCCTTTTGTTAACACGATGTTGAGTGAATCCCTTGCTGACGATTCAAGAGAGCAATGACAATAATAATTAAAATTAAAGGAGATTATTTGATTTGCTGAATGACGTCACTTCTTGAGAAGAAGCTCGTCTCGCGTTGAATCTAAATTCTAGAGTCTAGACGTTCCGTCGCCAATTCAATTATCACGATATTTATGATTTTTTCAGATTCTGATATCGATTAAAAATTAATTTCAATTTCATTCTACTGGCACAGCTATTAGATCAGGCTCGACTTACGAAATAAACAATTCTATCTAATGTGGATCTTAACTTCCATTGTTACGGTTGATGTTTTTCACTTTCCATAGACAAATATCGCAGAATCTCCAGATTTCAGATTTTTCACAAAAAGAAACAAGAATCTCAATTTTTCAATAGAAAGTGAATTTTTATTCATAAATTTTGTCGTTTCTAGCATCAGATTTTATGAAATGAAACGTTTCCAAAATATTCTTGGTGTATATAAAATTCAGTATATAATAATTATCATTTTTGAAGCATGAAAAATGATTTAAATAAATACCTTGAAGCTTATTTGAAAAAATGAAAATATTTGAACGGTGCCCATTTTTTTCAAAATAGGTTTTATTGACTTAAAAATTCTTTAAAACTCCTCCGCAAAATTTGATTTAAAAAATTTGAACTTTGAAATTGTTTAAATAATTTTAGTTTAAACAAATAAAAAGTATACATTGGACAAAGCTTGTTCAATGAATCCTAAAAAAACAATAAAAACAAAAAAAAATGTCAATGGATTTGGTTTTGACTACAGTCGATTTTTGACGCTATGTATGTCGAAAAATATTAACTTTTTCACAATTTTGTTTATTGAGATCTGTAGAGCTCCATGAAATCTCGAATATACTTTCCCATTTTTTTTTATTTTAAGAATTCGAATTTTAAGAAGGCTTTTTTGCTCTCCTGAACAATTTTTCCCATGGCACTTACATGATTTTGCCGCGATACCCTTCATTTTGAATTTCTATTTTCTTTCATTTTTACTCAGGCCATTGGGATATTGCACATTGCAGTTGCGCACACGTCTCCCCTAAGAGCCGAAGAGTTCGTCGACAGGCCCACTCCAGGGCGACAAGGAAGATCTTTCGAAGTCTTGTGCCATTCACCGAGCGACGAGGGAACAGTCAAACTCGACAAGGCTCTTTGACTCTTTCAATTTTTTAATTTTTCTCTGAAATTTATATTTTATTTATTTTAAATCAATAACAAATAATTTAACACCACCATGAGGGAAATCGTACATCTCCAGGCCGGGCAGTGCGGAAACCAAATTGGGGCAAAGGTAGGCAAATTTGAATTTTAAAAAATCTCATTATACTTGTTCACATCACACTATCTTTAATTTGTCATATTTTTTATATTTAATGTTTTTCTATTTAGTCTATATTTCTATGAAAACTATAAAAGTTTCTTTCTATTGCAATGTTTTGTAGACCAATAAAAATGAAAGTACTGAATATCAATAACAATTAATTCGAAATGAATTTCGGTTCTGATACGCATTCTAACTTCATGATAACTGAATGAACTCTTTTATATTTTGCAATTATAATTACTCACAGATAATTGAGTAACCACGCTCTTGAATCATAACATGCATTCATGAAATGTTGACTCATGTCAAATTCAATTAATGACATTTTTTAATTGATTTCTTAATTTAATTTTAAAGACTGTTTCCTCTTTCATACAATTTTTATTTATGTTTCAATAAGTAAATAATAACAAAAAGAAGAAAAGAAATGTTAAAAGATGAAAATATAAAGAAAATCCCCCAAATTGAAAGAGAAGAGAGAATCTTTCGATAAGATAGTGTGCAATGTATAACATTTGTATTTACAAGGTAATAAAAGTACTTTAGAGAAAGATATTTTTCATCGTAATCGAGTTTTTGTGAACATGTTTGTTTTCATGGAGTTTTAATGAGTAATCAAAGTTTAATTAAAAAAGGTGATGACTTCTCCTAAGGATTAAAAAATCTAATACGTATTTTTATTTAATAAGTAATCAATTATTTATTTATTATTCTATAGAATCTATGTTGGTGCTCTAATCAATTTTTGGACCATAAATAAAATGGAATATTTTTCTGTTCTTTGTTTTTTTTTTTTTTTAACAAAAGAGTTTCGGAATGGTTATTTTTTTTAAAATCAAGGCAGGAATTCTGTAAACCGTGGATCTTTTTTCTTCCCTCCGAGCGTTAGGTTTTTGTGTGATGAAAACAGCTGCTCCCTTTTTATAAACAGCTCAAAGCACGTTCTTAATGCTCTGTTAAGCAGAGAATAGCAATTTTGTCGATTGTCGGAATCCTTGATACAGATTTATGGCAATTTCGATTTTGTCGGGACACTACCTTCCTTAATTTAAGAAGGTCTTTTGCTTATACACAAGATTTAGATCAAATTTTCCAACTAACGAGTCAATATATATGCAGTGCAATAAATTGGAGCCTTGACATTTCAAATTTTTTATTTTACATTGATATCTACTTTTAATGAATTTATAGAACTGTTATTTTAATTTAAAAATATTAGGGATTAAATTTTCTGTATTGAAGAGGGTTCATTGACACTCGAGATGATGTAATTAAAATGTAATTAAATCACACATGCTATATTAAAAGAGGAGTTGAGAAATACGACCCGAGTAAAAAGAGAAGCTGTTCTTATAGTACTTCTTGCAGAAACGATGGGCAAGTGGAAAGTTAGGTTTATATTCAAGGGTGGGGCACCTGCAGTCAACTTATAACTTTCTGTGCAATTTCCAGTAGAGTTTTAGAGGTAGTAAAATTAACGAAGCATTTCGAATAGCAGAATATCCGGAAGAGACTTAAATTCCTTCTTTAACTATAATAATTTGGCATCCTTATTACGAGAAGATGAATCATTTCTAGATGAAATGATATTCATTTTAATTTTTAGAGAAAAGAGAGATTCTATTTTTAAATATTGAACGAGGGGTCAACCACTCTATGTTTTCCTGTACCAGGAATATATTCCCAAAAGAATTCGGAATATGTCGGAATATTTGGAATATCAAAAATAGTTGAGAATATCGAGAATATTAAAAATACCAAGAATATCTGGGAATATTGATAGAATATACGGGAATACTATTTTAGTGAGTGTACAAGGAATATCGAAATGCTCTCTAAACTTGAATCAGTGAAAAATCAGTGAAATTTCACTGATTCCCAGTCAAATTCCACTGATTCTCAG
>JAUESH010000044.1:11548876-11600621 GCA_032275165.1 Synergus magnus
CGTGGGCCAGTTTTTTCTTAAGTTTAGAAATTCTATAGATAAATCAAAATATACTTAATTTAATGAGGAATATTACATATCAAAGTTGGAGCTTTCTGAACTCCTTTGTTATATCTCGAGTTCAAAGATGTTAAATTTGTAGCACTCCTAATGTGAGTTTGTTGCGAATTGTATTTTAAAATAATACCTCCTCTGATGAGAATGTAAGATAATAATTGACTGAAGCTTTCAAAATCGAGAATCAAAAGCAATTAAAAGAGAAAATAACACTTGACATGTCAGGATCTATTTTCCTGACAATATTTTTAAAAAAATTAATAAAATGCTTGGCGATTTTACAAAGTTTCGTCACATGACTCAGGTTTTAGATAGTTTATCGTAAAAGGGATATAATATATTTTTTTACGAATTTCTACAATTTTGAATAATAGTAGATAATTCCTATAAATTGATGTAAGCCTAGTAAAATAAAATTTGCTGCCTTATAAATAAAATAACAAAGTTTATATTTGAATTTTAGCTGAGAATATAATTTATTGTAAACTGTTAACTCTATACATATTGGTAATATCAGTCTTCATCGCGGTTGCAAAGTTCTCGTGTCACCAGATTTTATCTCCGATAAGTCAAAGGTGACATCGCACAAAAATCTACTGGTAGATAAGCACTTTAGCTCAGACTATTTTTAAAAACATTACTAATGTGATTCAAAAACATTCCCAACTTATGTAGGTACTTAAAGCTAATGTCAAAAAGTTGATGGTAATTTGAATAAAATATTTTCGAAAGAAGTGATTTGGAATTTCTTTTAAGAAGAAAATAATAATTTCTGGGACAAATATACATTATTTTTTTATGAGTTTTGAAAAAAAATTTTTGTAATATCTTGATTGTTGATGCGTGGTGCTGGCTTAATGTCGTCAATTGATACTTATAGGGTCTGAAGATCCATGTCACTGTTCATGATAATGTCTATGTAAACTCTGGCAAGGTTATTTGGGTTGGCATTGCTGTAGTATGCAAGATTACCTCTCCAAGGCCCTTTCAAAACTATTACCATTTGACCAGGATAAAATCGGTAACGCATACCCTGATTCACATCCTCTATTTTAAACATAAATAATATTTTTAATTAAAGGAGTAGCACTTATATTGTAAAATAATGGATAAATAATTAATTCAAATAGGATTACATTTTTAATTAATTTAAAGTGCTTTTTATTACCTCTTGCTTGTGTAAGAAGCAGAAAGGAAACAGTTAACAGAACTCTTACAGTCATTGTAATGGATTTTAAGTACAACAGTAAAAATTCTTAAACGAGAATTTATGTGGATCAGCTAAATTCAGTACGTGAAAATATTTAAGGATGTTAAGTCAAGAAATCGCGTTTTTAAATAACAAAGCGAAAACTTACCCTCGTTTAGATCCAAATGGTCAAATGTTTTCTGTTTTTAGCCAAGGACACTCTTAGAAATATTAAAAATTTTCCATAACTTATGTTTAGAAATTCATGTAAAGATACTATATGCAAGCAATATATTATAAATAATTTGCAACTAATTATTGGCTTCTTGAAAAAAAATTCTGTAAGGCGGAATTACCATAAAGTAAATATTCTAACTAAGAAAGAAACAGGTTGCCATCCGCTAGAAGGAATTTTTTTCTCAAAATGGTAAAAATTACTAGAGAAAAACTCGAGTCGATCCATCCGAGTACAACAGCTTTCTTTTATTTTTGTTTCATCTCGGCAAAGTGACAATAATTCTAAGTTCAGAACCATGTGCAGCTTTTTCCCATAAAAAAAACCGATTACAGATTTCCCAACTGGATGCCATTAAAAGTATATGTCGAAACAAGACAAAAATTATGATAGAAAATGTTTCGATAATTAAAATAATGAACGCACGTAAGACAAAGTTGTCAAACGTTGTCTTTGAAAATCGCGTGAAAATCAACAGCTATCATAAGATAAATGCCACGTTCGAGTCTCCGTACATATAAAAATTTCTTAAGCGCACGCCTCATTTTAAAACAGAAAAGTTACGGCTTTGAGAAAATTAAAATGGATCACTATTATATTTTACAAATCTTCCACACACCATTTTACGTGCGTGCACTCCTTTTGTACGTGCAATACGACGACTTCAAGCGAAATACGTAATACGGGTTTACGCAGAATTTTACTCTTATAAAAAACGTTTTACAAGATAGTTTGTGTGTATGGAAAGTAACTGAACATTCCTCACACTGGATAGCGTAGTACAAACTCGAACTGTAATATTCACCAGAGAAGAATTTAAAAGACTCGTGAAATTTATCTGAACGTGTAAAAGTGCCTCTGAATATAATAAATAGAGCAAATATAAAATTAGCTATACAATTTCTAGTGTCTATTACTTCAATCGTATAAGACTACTTCTCAACTCATCCGATTTTATCGTATAATACTAAAATTTCAGTTTCTTCTCCTTATCCTCAAAATCATCCACTCCCCACTCACTCCGATTAAATTTTCTAATTCAAATTTTCATTTAAAATCTTTAAACCAAAAATGTTGAATGAAATTTTTCAAATTCAGGGTGGGTGGCGAGTTCTGATTAGTTCATTATACTTTGACGAATAAGTGTTCAGTTGAATATAAAAACAAGAAAAATGCTCAGTCTGCATCGCGCAGAAAGGGACGTGATACAAAGGGCAATGGGTCTTATATGACAGTCTTAACAGATCGCTACAACGGGCATCTGCGCATTTCACGTTTAACTCGTCCTTTTTTTTGTAATAATAATCATAAAAATAATATAATAATGATAAGAAAGCCACCGCTCTAGAAATACTACTGTAATTATTCATTATGTATATAATCGATTTGTATGCTTTACTTTTCCCTAAAAGATATCCATACATTAATTGGATTTCCCTTCCATCGCATCGACCAACACGAATGATCTGACACAAAAGAAACTGGGGTTTGGCTTGCATTACATGTGTTTATTCATCAGAAGCATCACTTATACTTAGCAATTAGTAAAAAGTTGATCGGTATCGTCATGAACAATCTGTCCTCGATTTAGGTGCGTGTTTCAGCGAAAAGTTCACCCGGGATTGATGCAAAAGTGCGGAGACCTTGTTACATTTTATCTGAAGAAGAAATATTATCTAATGAGATTTTTTTATTATTCGGCAATTTTCGTCCACATTTGATAAATTTCTAATACACGATTGTTCTCGTATCATAAAAATTGTTGTCTGGGAGAAGTAATTACCGAAGTGTAATAATAAAAATACAATATTATAGTTTCGAGATAATTGTGTCGCACTCGCTGAGAGACATAGAAAAAACTGAACTTTAGAAAAAATCAATATTCATTGCGCATATAAATGTACGAAGTCAGTAGAGAAAGACTGTTTCTGGTCCACGGCGAGTCTAATGAATGTTGATTAATCTAGGAAATGTTAATATTTAATCATGAATTCGCTCAACGAAATTATAACTCAAGAACGTAGTAAATGCCACGCTCTTCGACACGAGCTGAATCACTATTGCATCAACCCTTATTAGTTTTTTCTTTTATGCCCTTACGGATTACATATGCTCCGTCCATACCAGTCGAAATGCGATACGTTCTTAAATGTACAAGTTCCCCAATCTCGAACGATAAACGTTTTCAACGGAGAACCACTCTTGCTTCTTGTGAAAATGAGTACATTCGGGTCTGAGTTATTGTTTTGTGTTTGTGTCTCTCGTTTCGCGATGAAAAATACAAGCATTACACTGAAAAAACTTTAAACTCAATGTCTTAAGTGAATTTAAGTAGTACACGCGTACAATTATTATTGTTTTTTTTCTTGTATATGTAAATGTGTTTTCGAGTCTCTACGTGTACGGTGTGATTTTACGCATTGCGCGCGAATACGTTGGCGAACAAAGTTGCCTCCAGGAGGCACATTTTGCTATCCATCATATAATACTTGCAACTATATATATGGCGTGTAAGGCTCGCCCGGATCCTTACACTCGTCCCGATGTTCTCTTGTGTCTTACGTTCCGTATAAATTCAGAATTTTTTCCTTCTCCTACCTCAGAACGAGCATCCATCGATTTCTGATCTTACAGGAAGTAATCCGGCGTCCTCCTCGTCACGTGCGGCTCACCACGTCTTGGTGCAGGGTCAAACTGCAGGCTGTAAGAATTTAATTTAATTAATTACGCGTTTCAAAATTTTTATTTCTACTACCCTTTTCAATCTCATTTACTTATATTAGGTTATTTTTCAATTAAAAAAAAAAAAACTATTATACTCACAATGAATACTTCAATGCGTCATCCAGTTCCATAATAGCAGCTTGATTACCACAGCGATAACAATAATTAGGGGCAGAGAAAATAGTGACGACATTGCGATCATGACACCTAAAACAAAATACATTCGCCGTGAATAATTATAAGGGACAATAGATTAAAGAGCGCAAGCTGGAGAAATAAAAGTAGGTGAAAATTTGGAACTTTTTCCAAGACGTACCAATTATAGCCCTCCATGACGAGTTGATGCGCACGAGAGACAAGCGTTAAGCCGTTTGAGTGATTAAACGTTTCGGAAATATCCTGGCCGAAAGTATAACCTGCTCCACGAGGAGAGATACCCCATCCTCCTCTGTCATCAGGATCTGACCATAGAAGATCGCACATAGGTCCCTTAAAATTAATTTTTATTTGAAAAATGCTAATTGTAAGTACTTTAAAAGCGTTTAATTTAATTAAATATGAATGCTAATTTAATTACCTCGTGGGGAACTTCTTGAAGACGATCTAATGCACGAATGTGATCCAGTGTGTCGATCGAAGGCGAAAGTCCGCCATGTAAACAGAAGATTTGGCCATCGACCAAAGCTGTCAGGGGCAGGTAATCGAACAAGTCCGTGAAGAATTTCCAGACGTTGGCGTTTCCGTACTTTCGTAGGCATTCGTCGTAGAATCCATAAACTTGTGTGATTTGTCTCGACTCGTGATTCCCACGTAGAATTGTTATTCTCTCACGATACCTCACCTGAGTTAAACAACGGTTAAAAATAAATACACACAGGATTCAAATCAATTCAATAAACTTCTAATAAATCTTAGAATTAATAAAAATCATATGTAAAAAAATAAAATAAGTATATATTACCTTAAGAGCTACAAGTAGAGTAACGGTTTCCACAGAATAGTAACCGCGATCGACGTAATCTCCCATAAATAAATAGTTTGTGTCAGGAGATTTGCCACCTATTCGGAAGAGTTCCATTAAATCGTGAAACTGGCCGTGAACGTCTCCGCACACCGTTACTGGACATTTCACCTCTTGTACGTTAGATTCCTTGGCTAAGATTTCTTTTGCCTGAAAATAGATGAAAAATAAAAGTTACATACTTTGTATTCATGTATTCTTAAAACGCCGCAAGATAAAGATCAACTTTTATCTTATTTCTCGAGTGGAGTGGGTAAAATTTTCTTTTAATCATAAGTTCTCTTTTAATCGGTAAGATTACAGAGAAAAAGAAACTCGAGAGTATTGTTTTACTGTATTGAACGGAGAGTATCTTTATCAGAATCGTTCTGATATTTAATAAGATTAAAAAAAAATAGTTTTAAATTAAATTATCCACATCCTTTACTTACAACATACACCATACTAAATAGAGTTGTAATTGTAACTTACAATTATTATGTACTTATAAAAATCATGAAACAGTTGTAAATTTTCAAGTATATAATTATTTGAAACTAAAATTTATATTCATTAAACACGAGACTAATTGCAAATATAATAGAAGCATTTATCATATATTAATAATTTACAAAAAATGAATTTCTGACTAGATAAAGTATATCAATTATTTTTTTAAATTTATGTTGCTTGATTGAGTCAAATTAATCAGTGGAAGGAAAATTCAATAATTTACAGTAAGTTTCCGGCTCCCACGCACTTCCGCTAATACCTATATGTTGAATTTTTTAAATATTCAATACATACTTCAATGCCACATTATAAATTTAACAAGTAAAAATGTTATGTAAAATATCATGTAAAAATAATGTTCAAAACAAAAAAATCTACAGCAGTGGGTTTTCAGTCAACTATTCTCTTTTTGCGAAGTGAAAGTCTCGGAATTTCAAAGAGCACATTGAAATCTCTTCTTTAGATTTTTATTTCGCAAGTATTTTTATCATTTTTACCGACATTCAAAAGCTGATTTGTTTGCTTAATCAAGATTGCAAAGAAAACAATTTAAAACAATTATTGCATCATTTAAATATCTAATAATTCTCTTTTATGGAAAGTTATTAATTTTTTTAATGAAGATAATATAGAAATCGTTTCATGAGTTTCAAATCAATGATCTTTTATAACAATTTTATGCGAAAGAAATTTAATTTTCAAAAAATACTACTGCTTGAAAGAGGTGATGAAACTCCAGTTAATTATAAAACTTAAGTCTTTAAGCAAAGAAAAGCCGGAAATCTAGTTTAATTCAATTTTATTGTTCTAAGCATCTTCTAAAGAAGCCGCACGTCAAAAAAGAGGTCCAAAGAACAGATCCTGCATGTTTTATCGAACCGGAACATCAAATTGATATCCAAAGCTCGTTGAAAAAGACAATTTTGTTGAGAAAAAATTTGACGAGGGACGATTTTTCATGATGAATCAAAGGATTGTTTTAAAATTTTTCAATTTTGCTTTTTTCCTTATGCTTTATATTGTATCAATCTTGACTTGAATCTTAGAAATTAAGATCGGCAAATATCGTGTGACTATGTTTGCCGATATCGCTCTTGTGGTGCGGTGTTCCTCCTTGGAACGGCGGAATTTATGAAACGGTCGTCAACAATCACGAAGCAGATACACAAGTGCGAAAAGATTGATTCTTTTTTTTTGCAAAAATGCGTGTATTAAAAGGGTACGCACCTTGTCACAGAGGGTTTTCACTTGGCTTTCTGTCAGTTGTTTGCAGTCGTTCAACTGTTCTATCCACTGGTCAAGCTCGCGAAGGGAAGCTTTCTCCTCCATTGTATGGGTCTGCAAATGTTCGATAATTTTATGCTAAGCACATGTAATGCGGCGATGGACTGGTGCTATCGATAAATTAAATTAAATTAAATTAATTTTTGCTCCGGCAGACTGAGTAGACTCTCAACTCACAAAATGGCTGTCGTTCGTGACGTGACGTCACGTTTTTTTATTACGCGTGCGTGAAAACACATTGACGGGTTCACAAGGGTGCGAAAAAGGAACTTGAGATATTTTTTGCGATATATATATTTTCAACAGATTTCGCAGCTTTGAATCTATTTTTTAACGATTTCGTTTTCTCCTAGTGTTTAAGTAGCAATTAGTCTTTAAACAAGTTTTTCGAGGCACGAATTCGAAAGCAAATTAAAAAATTTGTTTTTTTGAGCAAGATTCCCAGGGATGGGTATGTATTTACTATTTTTTATTATTATTAATTCTTTATTTCCGTTATTTTTGTTCTTTCTAATATTTGATTAATGTTTCTATATATAATCAATCCTCCGTTTTTGTAATTTTGTATCGGATTTCAAGAAAACACATCGGACGGAAAACCGGAAATAACATTTTCAACAGGCTTCATTTCTATGAAAAATTCAAAATCGCAGTGGAGCATCTAGGTTATTTTCTTTGTTCCTGGTTTTATAGTTCAGGTCAGCAGCAACAAATTCAAATTTTTTTCCATGAAAATTAACTACATTTCAATAATTATTAATAATTCTAATTATTTATTTAAAGCTTACCTGTGTTCGTAATATTTTCGTCCTTATTTGAATATTTGAAGTAGGAACCGTTTTGGTTGTAGTTTTGACTTTCGCCATTTTCAATCTGTGATGCTTGATTTAAATTATAAGAGGATTTATACTTTTCAATATTAAACTCTGAACATTATGATCAAAATCTCTAACACTTTAGTCCGTAACAAAAATTGTATTTCGTTTAATTTTTAAGAATTTAAAAGCAAATAGAATCCTTTGTGCATGAAGAAAATGTATTTTTCTCAGCATATGTCAGAAACACGATCGACGTTTTATTGTTTTAAAAGTTGAATGACTTGGATAGGTAAATCAGGTAAACTGAAAAACTATTTACTATGCTACTTGAAATAAAAGTAAAGAACGATTTTACACAATAATCAAATTATATTACAAAAAATGGACAGTGCATATTACAGTAGAATTAATCTTACAATCTATAAAATGCTTGAAATTTAATATTTGTATAACGGATTCGAGTTTTAATTTTTCATACAGTTATAATTTTTTTTAAAAACTCTGTTAGGCACGCAAAAGTAACACCCAACAGCTAGCAGAGAAATTGTTCGCTAATAATTTTTTTCGTCCTTCTAATATTTTGATCTTAGAGTAAAAATAATAATTTTTAATACTAACTTTTTACATCAATAAACGTTCATTTAAGAAGTTGGTTATTTTGAAAATTCTATTTTTAGAAAATAAATCATTATATATTTAAATTTAATATTAGGGCGCTTGGCGCAAATACAAAAAATACAAAGTTGCACAAATTAACTTATAAAAAAAATTAAGTTCAAGTCCGAAAATATATTTTTACATCAAATGTGAATTCAAAGGCGCACGTTTTTCTAAGACAGTTAAGTATTATTAACTGAAAATATTAAGTGGAATATAAATTCATTTTTAGTTTTTCTAGGGTTAACATCTAGTTAACATCGAAATAACATTACTTCTTGTTGAATTCCGCTCATTCAATGTTTTTAATTCCTTTTTATTTTTATAGCAAAAGGTAATCGTTCTTAATGTAAGAATGTTGGCTTCAAGATTAAGAGAGTAGCCTGCAAAATAATAGTAGCATTATTTTGACTTATTCTTTTATCGTGCATTAAATTATCACTGGTTCGATAAGCGTGGGGAGGTCGAGGAACTCTCTGTAACATGGCACTTGCTATTATGGAATTTCAGTCCTCCTTTGTATGTTTGCTCCCAGTTCATCTGCACAAAGTGGCATCCAGTTGCACCAACCAAGGTAAAATTAATTTGATTTTTCTTCTGTAGTTTGGATCCTTTGCGATTGGGTTATGCTCCAAATACACAGTTTGTAGCTTTTTATTGAATGCCAAGTTCTCAATGGTCGGCCACTCCTCAATTAGGTTGTTATTCGCCTGAAACATTGAAAATATGTAACATTTTTCAGATAATAATAAATAGAAAAAAATTTATTTCCTAGAAAACAAATTTATGACAAATGCTAACCCAGAATTCTTCTAAATCGATAAGGTGACTGATATTCAAAATTTGCTTGATCTTATTGTTGGCCAAATCTAACGTCGTGATTTTAGGACAGTTTTCTAATCCCTCGATCACAGTTATTCCGTTCTCCGATAAATAGAGTTGATCCAACTTTCTCAGTTCAATCAGATTCTCTATTTGAGTAATCCGATTGCTCTGCAGGCTTAGCAACTGGAGATTGGAAAGTGCTTCCAGATTTTGGATCTTTGTAATCTTATTTTTTCCTAAGTATAAATTTACGAGATTTTCCAAGCATTCTAAATTTTCTATCTCGCGTATCTTGTTGTCCCCCAATTCGAGTGTGGTTAAATTTTTCAGGTGAGCGAGATTTTCTATTTGAGATATCTTATTTGATGATAAAAACAGCTTCTCTAGACTCAGTAAATTGTCGAGTCCTTGGATTCTTTTAATGCGATTGAAGGACAGATCGAGGAGTCTGGAAAAAGATTCAATTAATCTTGATCTTCGAAATAAGACCATTTGGTATTAAATATTAAGACAATTTATTACGCACTGCAAGTTGACTAGACCGTCCAAATTTTCTATGACAGTGATTTGATTATCACGTAATTCCAACTCTTGAAGAGTTACGAGAGTATTGACATTCTCTATCTTCTTTATCAGGTTCCAGGTAAAACATAACTTTTTTATCTGTGTCAGCGGCTCCAAATTCTCCAACTTTGTCACTCGCGAGTGATTAAAGTCAAGCTCCTGCAATTATATGAATAATTTAAATTTTTTAATTAAAAAAATTGATTTACTATTACAGAAAATAAGATATTTTAGAAGAGGAGAGATAGATAATAGAAGTTGTGAAAAAAGAAGCAAAAATAAACAATAAAAGAAGTAACCCTGAGATCAAAGGAAAGTAATGGCGAATAAGAATGAAATTTGTTTTGAAACAGATACAAACTTCGCTGTCTGGATCTATGATAACAATCTTGTCAGAATCTTCCGTCGTCTCGTTTTCTTTTTCTGTTTCCATTGCTGTGGATATTTCATTTGCATTATCTTCTGCAAAATGAAAAATATTCATAACCTCAAAATTAAAATATATCTCATTTTTTACCGTGCTTTTTACTTTAGTTTCATGCCGTTTTTGCCTCTTACCGTTGCTTGACATTTTTTAGACTTTCACTCGGGGACGATTGTAGAGAAAGAAATCGTAACAATCGTTAATTTCTTTGTTTTTTTTTTTTTTTTTATTAATCACACAACTTTTCACATACACTTTTCCGCGAATGAACCGAAAAGTAAAACAGTGTTGCCAAATTCACAAGTCCTAAAACCCCTAACCCATCAGGGACGCCACAAAACTGGCAAATTTAAAAAATAAATATCAAAATAATTTCAATACATGACAATGTGAATACAACAAAAAAAATTCATCTTGATTTTTGAATTACCATGAAAATTATTTTGTACATTACAAAATATAGCAAATACACTAATTTTTCAAATAAAAACCTGATTTCAAGGTTGGGAAAAATGTAAGTTTATTGATACAGCCCTGACAGAACTAGAATATACCTTTTCGAAGCAACAGCAAATTCCCAATCTCCATCCCCAGTTTTGCTCGTTTTGCTCGAATTTTGCAATCTTTGGATAGGATTTGACACAAGAAATCGTGTTGGAAAAAAGTAGTGTAAAAGATAAGACAAACAGACGGATTCTATTGAGAGATCGTTGCGTGAGAGGTACGAGTTGTGAGTTTGTCTCGCTCGCTCGCCAGATACACATACTATTGCAAAGCATGGTAATAAAATAAGAAATATGGAAAAGGGGTGAATAGATTCAATTAGACTTTAGTAGACTGTACCAGATGATGTGAGGTACCTGGACTGACCTGGAGGTACTAGTACGATTTGCATTTTGTTGCCGAATAAAGTTGTATCTTGAAATCAACACGTCGTGAAATCAGTTCTCGACGGGCGGTGGTACCCTGTCAATTGGTGTTTCCGTGTGTGCCTGAGTGTTACATGCGTAGTGATACAGGATATCCGAACTCTGGCACTCTTCAGCTCAGCTGCTTTTGCTTCGGCCATCAAAGTTCGAACTGGGATCACTGGGATGTCCGGAGATCTGCTTCTGCTGTAATCTAGTGGCAGTATTTCACCTTGCGGTAAGTATCCCTCAATTTATCCCTTTTTCCTGTTTTTCCCGGAATTCTCGGTGCAAGTCCCTGATCTTGGGACATTGGGGAACTCGCCCTCGTTAATATCGACCACTGAAGACCAAAAAGCAGTTAGCAGTCAGTCCTCGAATCCGTCGGAAGGTTGTTACGCTTTTGCGACCCTCCCAGACTCCGCCCTGTCAATTTTATCTCCTCAACTTGGAAAAAAAGTGTTTTGGCATTTTTTAATTGAAAATTCAAGTGGCCGTGGAAGCAAAGTCGGGGCCGAGAAGAACTGAGGAGAAGAACCGACCAGGCTCTTTCGGATTGCTCGATTTAACAATTGAGTGTCAGTGACAGGAAATAATTTCAAGTTACGGGGAAATTTTCTTGAAAGAATGTCACAATTCGAGGTGAGAAGACTTTACACAGTCTTTTTGGATTTATATTTGTTCTTGAAGCAGTGTAATTATTTGTCAAGATACGGTACATATCTCTAAAGGTCCTTTTGCTGATGTATTTATTTACATTAGTTAAATTTATATAAATCTGTTGATTACATTGGACACATGTCCGTTTTTTAGTATATGTTTGATTATTATCGATGCGTTCTTATTTTATATTGTGTATATTATACTTACTGCATTTAGGCAATTTCATATTTTGAAATTTCGTAATTTTTCATGAAAATCGTGGAGTGAAAAATCAGTAACATTTTCAATCCTTCAGCTTCACTGATAAATGACTAGTCAAATAGTCTGCTCTCTGCGTAACAATCAGACCTAATGAATAATAATTGCCTATGGACTAACTAATCGTTTGTTGAGTAAGGCTGGAACACCGAAAATCTTTTCTCTACAGAAAAAAATGACGAATTTGACTCTGATTAATTAGTTCTTTTTTAAAGAATTTGAATAATTGACTATTAAGTAAAGATTTAAAAAGTTATAATTTCTCTGAAATTTGGAACACATATTTTTTTTCTAACTAAACATTAAAAGCGTGCCAATTTCCGCTAAGCAATAGAATATATTAGTTTCTTGAGAACTGAGTTTTTAATTTAGTTTTTATTTGACAACGTGCGTTTTCCAATTGTTTGTTCATTCCTAGAATTGTGTAAACGTAATATTGATTTTCTTTTTACTAGACCGGGAGCTACACATTTAGAATTTTTTAATTCTCAACTTTTTGAGACTTCATTAAAAAGGAATATAGTTATGAATGCTTATATGAAGCCTGCAAACTCGTCGCCTTTCCTACTTTGGCTTGGACTTAATCATAAATTAATTACCTTAATAATTAAAAATCTTGTAAAATGAAGCGATTGCTACCTACACTAGTTATTTAGATTAATAAATAGTTACGCATAGAGTGGACTATTCATTGCAAACATGATTAACTCTTATGTATATGAATAATTAGTACTGAGAGATCTCGTCAATGACAAAAATAATTAATCGTGACTATTTTTCATGTAGAGTAGTGCTTGAGAAAGCATTAATTTTGTAATTTAGTTTCAAAAATAAATAATTTTTCGAATTTCTAATCCCCAAAACTTTCATAATTTTTTCCTTATGCAATCTTGGATAATTCTGAATTTAAGAAAGTTAATTCAAAGCTTTGGGATTCAAAGAAAAAAATCTTCTATTCCCTTCAAGACGCAAGATGCACAATTATTATAAAATTGTACCATAATGTGAAAAACATTGCTGTAATGCAGTATATACATGCACAATATCATGTGATTTGGAAAAGTGCCATGTTCAGTATCAACTAAAGACTAAACCTAAAGACTTGAGTATTAAGTAAAATCTCTTCGTTCAAACTATTATTCACCGAGAGTGACTAAATAATGATAAAACGGTGCCCCTTAGTCATATTAAAAATATTTATTACAAAAATAAATTATAAAGTTTATTTATTTTTTATTTTTTAAAAATTATTGTTGGTAAACGTTGCTAAACGTTAAATGCTCGTGTATTTGGAGATCTAATTTTCCATCGTATGTAGACTCACTCCGACATTAGCCTCTACCGAGATATATTTACACCATCGAGTGGTTTGAATGGTTCTTCGGGGCGATAATATTTATCTTCTACAACATGCACATACTATCGTTACCTCTGTATTTCGCATACAATACATGCAGTTTTCATTTAGACTGGAAATAATAATCGAGCCCAGAAAGAAGTAAACACACTTGTTAGATTTAAAAATGTATTGGGAAAAAATCCTAATAAACAAATTCTGTTTAAAGCTAAGATTTTCAAGTCCAATTGAAGTTTTTTGGATTGATAACTCAAGACAATTAGAACCGTATAATATGCAGATAAGACCCGATCATTTTTGCACAAGTGATATTACCCGCTTTTTAATTTACAACGATCCTGGGTTTACGAGCATGGTTTTACGTCTGGACACTCGGCATATTGTTATCACCGCTGCCTGTTTTATTTTTATCATAGCTAATGTTATAAGTCTCTCTCCTCTCTTGCAAGAGAGCGTACAGAAAGGCCAATGTCTCTTATAGATTGTTTACAACTTCTACCACTGACTGCCTTGATTAATTTTACCATATGTTGAGTACTCGTCTCTAATATAAGTATCCATTTCTATTTTTGTCCTTTTATCCATTAAAATATGGTTAAAGTTCTGAATGTTCAAATAAACGAATTTTTGTATTAATTGCATTGAAAGTTATTCTACATGAAAGAAACTTGTAATGCCTATTTTTATTTTTAGTTGGAACAATACTTCTGGATAAAATAGAATTGGGAAAAAATATTTCCTGGATTTGAACGTTCAAAACTTTTGGTATATGCATTAAACAAAAGCAAAAGAAAAAGAGATGCAATCCAAGAAGTCTTAAAGTTTAAGGGCAGCGATATTCAAAGTTGAGAATAGTTGAGAACCTTTAGTTTATAAGATTCCTGATTTTAAAACTAGATATTAATTTTTGATCTTAATTGCAGATGAAAATCAAAACCTCGAAGGAAGTAACTTGAAGGACTCAAGGGTGCCAAGGGGATACAACATGGATAATCCAGTGCCATAGTGATTTTGCCATGTTGGTCACGCAATCTCCTTCCCCTATGGACAATCTACCGAATATGGTGTCGGTACTTGAGGAGGAAACCAACGTGGACATCGACGAGGTATTTCCTCCACACGTGGACACATCGAACATTATCATCCAACCCGAATCCCCTTCAAGCAAAAAACAAACGCTCAAAACCTTTAACGAGGTAAATGCCCTGCTGCAAGCTTCCAGGAAGCGAGAAGTGAAGCTCATCCTGAGGGAAAATGCTTGGCCACTCAATAACGGTATCAGGGCACAGCTCTGGCCTGCGCTCTGCAACCAACATGCTCACGGGAAGAGTATGCTGGACGGATTCTACTGGGACATGGTGAGCCAAGTTTTAGGAACGACAGGTCAGTTTATCCCATTCTTTCAAAAAGTAACTTGAGTATTTCGTTTCTTTCAATCGCAAGTCTGAATGCAAGCACTGCTCATCACTTTTAAATTGTCTCTTCGTTTCAAAAACAATTATTGTACACTCTTGTCAAATTTTTAGACTCGGAGAGAAAAGAATTATTGTACGAACGTATATAACTTATTTATTAGAAATAAAGGAATCCAAATTTATGTTAAGCTATTTATTAAGAGCTAGGATTAATTTTTTAATTTAGAGAAAAAAACAAAAACGCTTGTCGCGCAAAAAGAGAGTGCATGTAATCATCCGCAAAACTATTTTTAATACAGTTTGTTTTGTTACACAATTCTGCTTTTTGTTCATTTTCTTCTGTCCTCGCACCTCTTCCTATTTCTAATTTTTAGTTACTCTTGCACTTTTCGTACATTTAATTCTACTTATGTATTAAACATTTTTAGTATTGAGTTGTAAGCCAGGATTCTGATGTTTATTTGTAATTGTATATAAAATTATGTGTTTTGTTACATTTGGATAGAGTCTGAGTTTATTTAATTGTTTCTCAACCTTTGTGATTGCAGAGTTGCCAGAAATGTCGATTATGCTGCCACCGTTTGTGGATAGCACGCATTGTCTTTCCTATAACTTGACTAGAAAAGGCAGAAGTGTTGCGGACAGAATCGTATCTGTACTTGGATATGCTTGTCCTGATATTACTTATAGTCCATCTCTTTACCCCATCACGGCACTTCTCTTACACTTCATGCCAGGTCAGTCTTTGTACTATTTAGTTTTGATATTTTCTATACTGCCAACTGTTGCTTGAAAAAAAATCTATATTATATGCAATTTATATTGCAGAGGAACAGTGCTACCACTGCATGGCCAGTTTAGTAGCAGCAAAGGAGAAGATGTTTATCACACAAACGAAACTTCTGTACGAAGTCACCTGGAAAACCGTTGAGCAAATCACAAAGAAACATGTGGTGAGCAAATCAACACTCGAGAGTTTACCTTTATAATTTCCATCTTATTCAAAAATACTTACAGTAGAATTTCCCACTCTGACACTTGTTACAATGCACTACTCTCAATTAAACGTAAATTTAATGAATCAGTAAATCAGTTAACAAGTTTTTGCACAGTGGGAGACTACAGAACTTGCTTCTCTTTTCAAGAAATCGGCAGCGGCGCACTTAACGAGGAATTGCTCAGGTTCGAGAGCAGAGAGAATTTACATGGACTGGATCTGGTGGATCTTACAGTTGCTCCCTTTTCAACATCTAGTCAGAGTGATGGACTGTTTTCTTCACGAAGGCATCAAGGTGACTAAAAAAATATAAACATTGTTAGTTTAAAAATTCTTGAGAGGTTATCAATAATAATTTCCTTCTCTCTTCTTTCAGGTCTTCTATAGGGTAGCTATGGCTATAATATTATTATTTTATAAGCACTCTAATTCACAAAGTTCGGAATGGATGATCGAAATCACCAAAAACGGAGTGGATGCGGCCCTTTCCAAATTTTGCAGACAAATACCGGTAAATATGTGGAACTTTATCGCATTTTTTTAGAAAAATTCTAAAAGGTATCAGAATATTCTCTGAGGTTCTAAACCATTTTATTGAATTAGTTCACCTTTTGGTTCAGAAATTAATAAATTATTTTTTCAGGTGACCCCAGCAAAGTTTTTGCGCGCTGCATTTGGAATTCGAGGATTGAGCTCGGCATACATATCAAGAGTATTCTTACGTACAGAAATGGCTTTAAAAAGTCGAAACGTGCTAACTGGTTCAAGATCTCTGGCTAGATCACGATCCACCGACAATTTGCCGACGAGTCAATCGCAAGTCAACATTCAAATGATGTCACACACCCTCACCATAAGAGAAGTGAGTAGAAACATCATTTTCAAATCAATATTTAATATTTTCTTCATGAACTTAAACCAATACCATTTTTATAGATAAGCCTTTCGGAAGCCTTCTCTTTAAATGACATATTTTTTTTAACTTTTTACAAATTTGCTTATTAAAATCCTTGTTATATTTCTAAAACTTTTTATCCAATTCTTACACTTAATTATCAGCGTATATCGTCGATGACTTGTGACTAATAACATGGTGTAGGGTAAAAACTGCATTGTATGCGTTGTAGTGTTTTTAGGATTAATGTGTTTCAAGTGTGGAAAGTTGAGAACAGAGATATTTAATGCAATTTTCGAAACTTCTCGCTGCAAGATATTCAATTTGAAAATATTGGAAAAATTATTCGTAAATGCATGCATTGTAGTACTCTTCTTTATAGAACTACTAACAGAGTGATACTGAAGAAACAAAATTTCGTAGGCATGGTACAAGTTGAAATCTATCTTAACTAGCTTTTTTTTAGAACAAGTGATTGGGGATGTTGGGGATCCAGAAACAAACTCTTGTATTTAATCTTGTATTTGAATTAGTAATTTCAAATTTAATTTTGGATTCCTCAATTGATTAAAGACACTGTAAATTGGCGAAAAGAAAAAGAAAAAAAGCTTTGAACTTGGTTTTTAGCTAAAAGTAAATACCGATGTGCCCATAATGTTTTCAATGATTCACTTTGTTTTCAGAAAGAATGTGAAGACACGTACAAAGACAGGGTATTGTATGATTATATTTTTGGAAGATGTGCCGTTCGTTTCATGTGCTACCCTCTCTCCCTGAACTTTTACTCAGTACACTCACATATATTTCATTCATTCATTTTATGACACTCGCGTCAGCTTTTTTGCTGTTACAATGATTGTGTTCATGTGCAATTGCCACCATTTTTTTCGAGTGACTTAATGAACTGATTTGCAGTGTTTGAGGAGCATATTAATAGTGCAAGCGCAGAAAAAGGGACGCTGCTAGCTTTCAATGTCAGTTTTGCGTTTCCATCTAATCGTCAAACGACGCTCTTCTTAACGGAAACAAATCACCACTTTGACAGGTTTATTTCGTAACTTGTGCTACTTTACAATCTTTTTACCTATTAAAGAATGAATAATCAAACTCACCATTTCAGACTTTGTTTCAATCTCTCACTCTTCTACATTTTATTTCTACTTTGATGAAGAAAAGTCTCTGTATTTCTAAAAAGAAAGTTGATTTATCTTTCAGCTTTTCAATAATTTCCAATAAAAAAAAACCTCTTTTATTTATTAAGAATATCTTGTCAACTAAATTTTCTTCCAGAATGAAATTGAGTGAATTCAGCTAAAAAGTTTTCGTCCCAGAAAATATTCAGGATCTTTTAAAAGCGGGACAAAATTTGAGGTGGTGACTGAAATGAAAAAGAAACAGCAATTTTTAGGAGAAGCGAGGGTAGACTAATTTTCAAATAAAACTTTGTGCTTGTCACATTCATTGAATAAAACACGCACGTCTATGTTTTGTAGTGTTCAGTTTATCAATGTGCAATTTAGATTGTACTGCAGTTGCAATTAGGGTCTAGGGTATTGAAAAAAATGATTGAGAACCTCAACGTGAAACACGAATGAAAAATCTAGGTACCATCTATCTTGCAGTTTCGAATTTTTGTATCATTTTCTCAACAATATCTACTTCAGGGATAATATCTGTAGGTTTTCTTACAATGCAGTAGAAATAAAAAAGATGACTAAAATAGATTTTTATTAGTATGGAATGACCAAGATTCTTTATTATTTTAAAAGAATTTAAATACTTATTGATTTTATTTTTGAAATACGACAAATCCTGTCTTCTAAGTTTTGGCATTAACCAACCATCAACCATTTTCGAAAAATGGTTGATAAATATTTCCTAAATTATTTCAACCTTCAACAATTGAACAATCGCTCTGTAATATTTCTAAGAAAGAGATCGATCGATCTCAAAGGTTTATTTGGCATAAATAAAAGGAGCATGCTATTAAAATTGACGGCTCCATGTTGTCTTGTGTTTTGCTGCGTTTCTCGGATGATGACGGATTTAATGGTGGTCGGTGTAGGGTGCACACAGTCCTGGACCCCGCGCTCTCTCAATGGGTGTTTACCCCATTCAAAGCATTCGGTCTCAGATTCTAGATATGAATGATGTAAGTACTCACGGTCGACTAATCTGTAAATATGAAATTGGGTATTTGTAGGCCGTTCGTCGTATCTGTGGCATGTCAATTCTGCTACGCCAAAACAGTTATTTTCGATTATCCAATGGGCTATTTTCGTTATTTTATTCCATACCCCGTTTATATTCCCAAATCGTATGAATTTTCAGTTTTTAATTATTAATAACTAATTTCGCAAAAGCCATTCTTCGCTTCTCGATGTAATGTACATTTGTCGATTAATTAATTAATCATTAAAAGTTAGGCAATGGTTTTTTTTTTCAGATGCCTGGATTATTTTATGCTGGATTATTTATTGTTGTTTTTTCGCAAGATCTGGGTTGAACTTTAGGTAGATTTCTTTATTTAGATTTAGATTAAAGTTGGTAGTTTGCATCTTAACTAATTCAGAGTGTGTCTGACTAATTAACTACTTTAGGCAATAGAAAAGTGTTGATAAAATCAGAAAAGTTTGACCCAATGATCTTATCTTTTCAGCACGTTTTTTTATTATTTTTTTTTTAATTATTTACTGTCTTTTGTTGATGTTTCTGTCCTTTTGTAATTCATCTGCTAAGTTACTAAGAGTTTAACTCATTTTCATTGCAAAATCATTTTTCCTCGTTTGATTTGTTGTTTTTCCTTGCATCTTGAAATCCTGAGCCTGGTTTTTTTATTTTGATATTCACTGCATGAGGAATGTATTTACAAACACGATTTTTGTATAATAACTGTTCTATATATTCTTTCAGCTTAATGAAATAAAATACTTGAAAAAAGATAATTAAAATATGTATGAGATCTTCAGGAATCATTTTAATATGTATTTATTTTCTTCATTATTATTCATGAATTTTGCATGAATTCTGGTGCATATTTTAAACATATTTTAGACTGATTTCTCAGTAAGTCTAAAAAATTTGATTTGGGACAAATCTAAAGTTCAATCGCTATTGTAGTCAACTGATACATCAAATTATGAAAGTGAAATGTTTATTATAGCGATTTCTTTCAGAATTTTATGCTGAAGCGCATGATATTTTTTTGGATTATTAATGGTTGTTTTCAAGCAGTTTTAAATAGTCGTTGTTGAGATTAAAATAACGGGAGATTAACTTTATTAAGTGCTAATACGTCTGTCGTGTTTCTTTCCACAGTTGTTCACACTTTGGTCGTGGCTGCCTGTTAGGATTACCATGTATCAACCGATTTTGCTCTACACTACAGAAGAACATGGCTGTTCACTCACGACTTTTTACGTGCGAGTTGAGCAACACGAACCAACACTTTTAATGATCAAAACATGCAACAATGAGGTAAGCTTTATTCACCTGCTTCGTTTTAGTAAAAAATAGAAATCTCAAGATATTTTAGTCTGAGGACAATATTACATACTTGAATTAACGTTGTAATTTTTGTTTAAGGTATTTGGGGCTTACTGTTCTACGAGATGGTGTGAGAGAAATTTGAAGGACGACAAAGGTCAGAGACAAGCGTATTTTGGGACGGGAGAAACATTCCTGTTTAGTTTATATCCAGAACGAGCCAAGTATCCCTGGATAGGCATGGATTCGTCTCATAACGATTCTCGAGTACATCACTCGGCAGAACTTTTTATGGCTGCCGACGCAAAAATGATCACAATTGGTGGCGGGTAGGTTTTAATTTTAGAAAACATAAATTCAAACCAGGGTGGCGACTTGACCGGGAATTTAATAACTTCTGATTGTAGTAAAATTCAAGTTTTCATTCTTTTAATAATTATCTATACTGTATGAATTGGGTTAAAGTTTTAAAAGCCGGGATTTTAAGAGATTTCGTAGAGTTTAAAGGAATTTCATGAGATTTTAATGAACTCCAAGGGATTTTGAAATATTTTTAACGATTTTAAGACATTTACAGAGGATTCAAAAGATTTTAAAGAATTTCAAGTAATTTTAAGGGATATTAAGGGATTTCATTTGATTTCCTCTTGAAAATCCTTAAACTCTCTTGAATTCTTTTGAAATCAATTGAAATTGCTTACAATCACTTGACATCATCATTTAAAATTCGATTTCTTCATTTTACTCAACAAATATTATAATTAGATATTTTTTCACTCTGTAGCGCAATTCACTTTCTAAATAGAAATATGCATACAGAGCGAAAAAATGTAAAGTTCTAATACTTTTTTTATTTTTATAAAATGAAGAGATTAAATTTACAACTTGGATTTCGAATTCCTCGTTTTAAGAAAAAAGCATTCAAACTAAAAAACTTTAAACACACTTTTCTAAGAGAAGTACGTATACAGAGCGAAAAATATTTAATTATTATATTTGATGATTAATATGAGGAAATCGAATTTTGAAGTTAAAACTTGGTTCCAACACCCTTAAAGTCATTTAAAATCTAATAAAATGCTTTCAGATGTCTTGAAATCTTATGAAATCTACAGAAATCTCTGGAACATTCTTTTCATAACTCTTTTAAACACTATAAGAGAGAAAGTATTTTTATTTTCTCCATTATAAAAAAAAAATATTTTGCAATTTTTTGCTTTATTGTGTTACAGGATGTTTAGAATGAAAATCATATTAAAATAAATCTTTGCGCTTTGCGGTAAATATAAATATGTTACTTTTATTTGACCGGGAAAATTGAAAAACTTGATCGGAAAAAGCCGGCAAATAACCAGGAATTTGGAACCGTCCGTCGAATCGCCACCCTGCAAACAAAGTTGATTTAGCATTTAAAAATCTTTTTGACCGATTACCATAAAATTCCAGTGATGGTCAGGCGATATGGATGGACGAGAACATAAGGTTCGGCAAAACCGATCGCTGCTCAACGTTCAACAACCCTCCACTCTGTGCCAGCGGTGACTTCGAGATCAGAGTATTAGAAGTCTACGGATTCGCCGGTGCCTAAAAGCTGGAATTTTTAGGTATGTGATCCTCAACTGCCATGTAGCAACTCTCTATCGTCGCGTCGCCAAAACGTTCGTAGCGAGAGACTGACACTAAGATTATGTATTCTCGTGTATAAACACACAAAGTAACGATTTTGTTACGTGTGACTGCTCCATCATTCAACGCCACATCACCAGATTAACTTGTCAAAAGTTAAAATTTGTTTTCCCTCCGAGAACGAATCAATTCTTAGGCGAATGACCCTTTGATCAAAAAGAATTCTCGAAAGGCCTAGACCATTTTTTACACAATCTCTCTCAAAAAATATTGAAGAAATCATCACTCTAGGCGGTGAAATAGCAGTGACAAAATTTTGACAATAATCCAAATCGCATACCAAGTCGTAGCGAACAAACAATTTACCCAAATACTTAACGGTAATCGGACCAGAAGTATCGTCACGCATCTGTACATATTTATTTAATGATTTAATATCGTTATCGTACGAATCCCCGTCAATGTTCTTATAAATGTTTTGTTTCATAACATTTATTTAATTTAGCACTGTTACTCCCTTAACTATAATCTTTAATCCATCGTTAGAGAGTTTGTTTTTATAATTATATATAAAGTATAATATAACACACGATCTGTATATATTATAAATATGGAATATTCAATATTAAATATTAAATATGAAATATTAAATATTAAATATTAAATTAGATATTAGACTTGGTTCAATTGTGATCGACAGCCGATGCTGTATTAAGAGATCGAGTAAAGCAGTCCTCGTGATCACAAATCTATTATCGACCTATTTATCTCTTCAATGTCGTGCGTGCATGTGACCAATGCACGGATTCTTCAAATCCGGAACATTAGTTACTCCACGTCTCTATGTGATTTTGGTCTGCATCATATTAACGCAAATACTTCTTTTTCTCCATTAACGACCAAAGATAACTTTTTCTCTTCTTTTTACTTTTTTTTTTATCTCCCTTTTCTTTGTTTGCTGTTTCCGACTTGTACAAAATGGCTGGACCCATTTTGAGTACGCGAAATTGACAATATGTAAGATTCCTTCATGCCCGTTTTAACCCTGAAATGCATCGATTAACGCTTATTGTTAAGTGCACTGTGTGCACCCTGCGTCAAGACGCATTCGACATTGTACAAAGTACATTCTGTACAATTATGCCATTAGATTCTATAGTTTAGGCTTAGGTGTAGAACGCAGCGATTTCCCTCTCTAACGAGTCCCATGCATATCAATCTGCAATCATCCGACTCAAGAGTTTTCCAAATAGTGAAGCTACCTATTAATTGTATAGGTAAAGACAAATTGTTAGAAAACTCAATGTTTTGGATCCGCTCTTTTTTTATTTTATTTTTTTTTTTTTCATCCAAGGCTTCGAATCCAGATGGTTTTTGATCATTCGGAAGCTTCTATTTATTATGTAAAACACTTTCAAACAATTCAAATGCTTCAAAATTCAAAAGCTTCTAAATTCAAAACTTGAAGGCTTTAAAATTCCTGCGCTTTAATTTCAAGACCTTGAAATTAGACCACTTTCCAATTCCAAGACTCATATTCAAAGACTTTACAGTTTGAATTCAGGCGCTTGTTAAAGAATAAAGGAAGCAATTCCTTTTTAATTCGTCACAGTGATTTTTATTTTATTGTACAGTCGTGGCATTTAATGTGGATTCTCTACCTACGATTGATAGTTCTTCCCTGCTGTGATGCGAATCACAATGGGTAATATCCCTGTTAGTGTAACAAAGACGACGAAACGCGTTGTATGGTGCATACGTAATTGTAAGAACTAAGTATAATAGTTAAATATAAATAATATATATGTATATATATATAAATATATTATATATATTATATATATCAAACGTGTATCAGATATATATTGTTGATATATTTCAAGACAAACGTACCTTCTCGAATGCAGTGTGGAGTGCCTATAAAACTGTAAGAAACAAGAATTTTTCTAATTTTCACTAATCAAGAAGAGAATTAAATGTAGGAGTGTGAAAAAAATCTAGCAGTTCGTTTGAGTCGAGTTGATTCGAAATTTTAAATACTCGATTTTTTTGCATACGCCTAGTTAGAACAATGGAACAACATCTTTTTGTCGAAAAACCAAAATCCCGAATGTGAAAAAATATTGAAAAAATAATGACCGAATTCCAATTCCCGAAAAATGTAAATTCCCGAAATTTCAAGTTCCCGAATAAAAATAATATTACCGAAAATGTTTTTTAACGAAAGTAAAAAAGATTACCGAAATTTTAATTTCCGAAAATATAAAATACCCGAATTTTTAAATTCCCAAAAATTTCAGATTCCCGAAAATAAAAAACATTTTGAGGAAAAATTTTAAAGAAATTTTGAACATTTTCTTTTATTTTCGGAAATTTGAATTTTCGGGATTTTGAATATTCGGGTATTTTATATTTTCGGGAAATTAAAATTTCGGTACATACTTTTTTATTTTCGTTAATAAATGTTTTCGGTGATATTATTTTTAATCGGGAACTTGAAATTTCGGAAATTAGTTTTTCGGTATTTTTTCACATTCGAGATTTTGGTTTTTCGACAAAAAGATGTTGTCCCATAACAATAGAGAAATAAAGACGTACGATTACCGAAGTAATCATATCTAATAATTGATTGTCGTTTCACTTGTATTAATCTGCTGGTACTGATCGCTAGGAGCTTTTTTTTAAGTTCGAGCCATATGACGATTATCGAAATACTTGTAAAGGAATGCATACGTATATGATCTCATATAATGACGGATATTTAAGCAAACAAATTTCGTAGGCGATATATGACTGTATAGATTTGTATAATCTTCGTTGGAAATCTTACAAGTTGGTCCAAAGCTATGCACAAAGTTTGAAAATGAATTCCTTTGGGCCTAGCGAAAAATCGACGAAAGTATTTCAGGCACTAAAGTACATTCTTCATGTAAATCACCGACGGCTTACCACATGCTCATAAGTCAATTATTCAGCGTTAAGGATAGTTGCTGTAGCTTTTTATATAGCGATGTCTATTGGTTTAGAAAAGTGACAGATTTTTCGAGGTTTTTCAGATTATTTATTAGATTTATTAGACTTAAAATAGGATGCTTTCAAAGGTTGATGATTTGATATTGAAAAAATTGAATTCTTTTTTTTATCATTTATTTGTGTCCCATAGTTGAGAAAAAAGTCTGAGAAAAAAAAAGAGAAAGCGAAGTCTCCGACACTTGTTAGAGACGCAAAATTACATAAAATATATAAATAAAAATACATCCTCACAATCTTCTGTTTGGTAAGCCGGCGGTGTTCTAATCGTCGTAAAGCACTACACATTGCAACAAAAATTCGTATTTATTGTCAGAAACTGTATATTTACGTGTTTAGATCGAGTGTTGTAGAATAGAGTTTAATCGATTAAATTATTGCGAGCATCGAAACGTCATGACAAGCGCAGGGCACTTTTAATGACAACACATAGCTTGTAAATCTATGATTTAGTTAAATCGTGAGGAGTCGAGCGTCAAAATTTGCTCTCGATTAAAAAATTTTGGTACTAGAGTTTGACTTTTATTTAATGCATTTAAAATGCCATTGTTAAATACTGTAATCATATCAACTTCGGTAAATAACTAATCAGTCAATTACATTAGCTTGTTATGCAATTCAAAAATTAATTATTTATTTAGTTAATCAATCGTTATTTATTTTTATGATAATGTATGACGTGACACATCATGACACTCAAGGAGTTGACATTTGCGAATTATTTTATTTTGAAAACTGTTTTGATTTGAGTTAAATCAAATGAAAATTTATTTTAGGAGTGTAGCGTAATTTATTTTTTTTTTTCGAACAAAATTGTGAGTATTATTTCGATGAAGAAATATCGAATGTTATGATAAAAAATCAAATCAAAATGTAAAATCGTTAGTTGATAAGCTTTATATTGATAAAAAGTTGTTGAAAATTTCTTAGCATAAATTAGGGCTCAAAGCTTTTTTTTAAAAATATTTTCTACATATCTAATATACTTATTACCTGAATTATACGAGTTTGAAGTACCTATTTTATTTTGAAAAACATTTCTTTCTCACGAGAGTTTCTTTTGCACGCCTGACTCCTCGACATTGTGCGCGATACGAATGAAACAGCTCGTTAAGTTGTAATTGTTATGATATACATCTATCTGTCATACACGGAAATGTATGAATCGAAAAACGAAAGTATTATTATACCTATTATCCCTGAAAGATTTTTTTCATAAGCGCGCGAGTGTAGCCTAAAGGTGATCGCAAAGATTGTAAACTATAATTAAAATATTGGAATGGAATGTTGTTACGCTTTCCGTGTAAAACAAAATTAATGTTAATCTACCGCCAGTTATACTGTTTTCCAATCCAAGTTGTTGCCTGCCTCTATTATTATACATTACCATATCATCGTCGTTGTCGTAAAAAGAATTGCAATTAAATAGAATTCTTGTTAAATAAAACTCTTTATTTATTTCTCGATCCGAGATCATTCAGTTGAAATTTTAATTTATAATTATTAGATATCTTAAGTTGGTTTGATAAGCACACGGCAAATTTTCATGTTAATGTCAAGATTTTTATTTCTAGTTGCTCGCTTTCATTTATGGCAGCTTATTTTTTTCGAAAGCAAATAAACACATACCTTCATAATTCAATTAATTTTAATTTAAAAAAACATCTTTTGCTTCAAAGAATGATTGACTGAGATATTCGTGTAGAAAATGTAACAAGCAACACTTGTTTATCAAGTTTCTGTTCTAATTTGTTATTTCGAAATGTCTAATTTTATTTCAATCTACCGGGTCATCCAAGTATGACGTATAAGCATAATTTTTGCTACCTTTGACCCTCTCCCCCACGAAAAGAGATTTTTCTACTATTTGTAAGCATATTTTTAACTTTTTTTTACACTTCTTCCCCCTGCCCTAAAATTCTTACGTCATATTTGAATGCCTCTTAATATTGTGTCAAAAGTGACAGAAACACTACATAGTAGTAATTGTATTTTTTTTTATAAAAAAAAAAAAAAAACAAATTTGAATCTGTTTCAACTTACTTTTCTTTTTTATCTCAGAAAAAAAAGTATAATTGAATTGTTATCCAAAAATTATATCTTTTGTGTATTATTATAGAACTTATAACTATTCTTTACAAATATTTTTAGCCTTGAGATGATATCTATAAAAAGTGTAATAAAAAGTTAATTATTTTTACATGTATTACGTTGTTTTCTCTATTAATGATTTTATGTCGCGTGAATAGTTATTCAAGGCTAAAGGTCTTTTACTTATTTTCTTTTACATTGTTTGCACAATACTCGAGTAAACTATTTCAAACATAATGCACTTCACCGCTTCTGCGTCAGGAGCAATTCTTGTTCCATGTAATGAACACTTGCGGATAATTACTATGTCAAAATATAAGTCATACCTAATAAGTTTCTGTATCTTAAAGTCAAAATTGAACGCTTTAAATTCGATACCAAACAAAAATTAGAAATATATGTTTGGATGATTAGTGTCTATAGTGTCTTTGATTGGATCGAATTGAATTTTTTCTGACTTTATCGCCTCTCTATATTATCATAATCGTACTGCGACATGAATGATCGACCATATGTTACTTATTTGTTGGCAAATAATGGCACGTACGAGTTAAGGATGTCGAGAACAAGGCATGTCAGTATGAATGCGAGGAACCGGACCTCGTTAGTCGATAAAACCGACTCAAGTACGGAACGTGCGAAGGCTAAAACTTGTTGATTACTGAGAAGCCAGTCTTCACTCAAGAAAAAAATTATTTTAAAACTATTCTCTAAGTCAAAAATTAAGGTTTGTTCCACAGTTTTCAAAAAAAGATGCAAACCATAAAAGACATCTTGAATAATAAATCTTTAATAATAAATATCTCAATCTCCAAGAAAAAAGTTGAAGAAATATAATTTTTGTCTTGTTTAAATTATTATTAAAATAACTTATTAAATTTATGAAGGTGCTGACGTGTCTGTAATTCTCTAATGAGAATTTATAATTAAATTTAGGTATTATAAACTTTCAAACTAAATTTAAAAAATGTTTAATTATTTTTTTTAATTTGTTTTTTTTTTTAAATTATAAAATAGTGAAAAGTGAACAGTGAAAAATTGTGAAATAAAACAATTGGTAGGAACTGATATAAGAATACATTAGTATGGGTAGTGGTATCGGGTGTGGCGCGAGTTTTAATACGTCCTACGAATACTTAATTAATGGCTTTAATCGGACGACCCCTTTTTTTTGTGTCTTCAGTACCATTATTTTCTTTTCTTAAAGAGACTCAGATTGACAACAGTATTACCGGAATTATGACGTCTGCAGGTGTAAAGTAGTTGTGACGCTCATAATCTTCTTTTACTTTTTTTTTGTAAATCCAACAACATGAAATGGGCACAGTGCAATCAGATCTTTCAAATGAACAGGTTGTGCGCGCGAAAAACACGCGAATCCACTCGAAATCGGGGCCAAATTTTTCTACCGAGACAAGTTTACGACATTAAATAATTACTTAGTTATTGCGTCCGTTACAAGTGAAATTACTCTGCTCTTACTCAATGTGTTAAACTTTTTATTGCATTTTTTCTTATAAAAAAAGTGTTAAAAAATTAAAAACAAAACAATTATCTAACATAACTAATTGAAAACTATTTAATTGGCCTGAAGTTTCAGACGTCTACTCAAATTTTTCTTTTCTTGAAAGATTCTTACTAAAACAAATTGTTTTATTTACAATAATTTTTTTATTGCAACAGAAAGCATGGGGAATGTTTTTGCAAACAATATTTTTGATTGATGATGAGAAATCTTTAATGAAAAAAAAATTCTTCTGAGTCTCTTAAAAATTCGTCTGAAACTTCAGTCCAATAACTATTTAAAAATACTTATTTGCTCTGATTTTATTTGACGACTGTTTTGAAAAATTGTATTTAATTATCTATGAATATGAAATATTCATGAATTAAAAGTGGATAGTTATTTAAATTAAAAGCGATATTTGTTTCAGTTTAGATATGTACACAATTTTGTCAATGGGTGAGAAAATACCTTGAAACAGAAATGTCGGGGATAAATAATTTAAAAAGTTTTGAGGACTCCTTCCACTCCTTAAATAACAATGCAGCTCGAACATATTATAGACGAAGTAGCCTTGCAGCTACTCTTCATTCAAATCTTATCAGTCCTGGAGGTTCAGCAAATTTAGATGTTGTCGGGTCTGCACGTCGAAGATTCAGCAATGTTAGCGACGTCGTCTCCAGGAAAATCTCCCGGACGATGGGTTGGAAGATACACTCGGTTTCTGTGGAATTGACAGTGTCACAAGTATGATTGTAATAGTAATTTTAATAAAAATTTTTTTTCAATTTTCAAATCTAAAACCATAACAAATGATATTAACTGATTTTAGTTTCTTTTATTTTCGGACACCAAATCACAACTTTTTCCGCTCAGCACTTGAAAACAGTGCAATTTTTTTTTATAAATAACAAAATATTGAATTATTATAGATTGCAAAGAAATGTTTTCATTTTCTGAATAGAAGTACCTACCGGTTATTGATATCGAATATAACCCCGTTTTGAATCAATCGTTTGTAAATAAGCTTGTAATATTTACAAAACCAGTGAACTCAGTCATCAAGCTATTTCATTCAGTAATCTCGCGTGCTAAACATGGAAAGTGTTGAGTTAGAAGAGTTCGAAATTGATTCAAATGGACCTGAATCTCTTCAAAATGAGAAATATCTTGACGCCTTTCACGGTGCAATTAGAATTGTAGGGACAATTAAGGGCATGTGTTACTTACCATATGAGCAAATTTAGATAACCCGGGTTTTTTTCCACAATTTTCACTTTTTCAAAAAAATAATAATGCACAGCCGTCAAAATCGTTAATACGGATGGCTGTACACTATAATTTTTATGAAAAAGTAAAAATGGTAGAAAAAAAAACCGGGTTATCTAAATTTGCTCATTCGCTAAGTAACACATGCCCTTAAAATTAAAAATATTAATATAAAAAATTTAAATTCAATTTAAATTTAAATGAAAGTAAAGAAAGAAGTAGAAAATATGTAAATAAAACTCTCAGAAATTTACTTACAGGGTTCTTCCCTCTGTGCCTACTACATTCGACAAAGACTGAGGAGATCTGGAATTTTTAATCGGAAGCTGGGACTGAAACGGATGATGAGTTCGACCTTGCTTCCAGATGTGGCAGTCGTCAACGAAGTATCTCCAGTTCTCATTGCAATTGGAACTGAGTTGGAGAAGCAGCATCCAGACCTCTATGTCAAAATTGCAAGACAAGTAGGATGTGGATCATTTTCCGATCAATCCGTCTCTAGTACTATGACCCACGTTTCCCGAGAAATCATCCGCCACGGAGATATCACTTGGGGAAAAATTATTGCCATTTATGCGGTCGCTGGAGGAATTGCAGTTGATTGTGTTCGTCAAGGAAAACCAGAATTTGTTCTCACCATCCAGAAAGCCCTCACTGGTGTCCTGGAGAAAGATCTTGCCATCTGGATCCAAACAAATGGTGGTTGGGTAAATAAAAAAACGTTATAATTATTGATCTTAAAATCAAAAATATTTTGGAAACTCTTAAAATTACCTGACAATTTTTAGTACAAATTTTCTTTCTGTACATGTTGCAGTGTGCTTTGGTATCTCGGTACGGACCGCCTATGAAAACTTCGGAATGGAATTCCAAAAAGCTTGCGTTGCTTGCTGCTGTGATTGCGCCATTCGTTATTATTTTAGTCATAGTTCTCAGACTGTTATTGTAGTAATAGATTAATTTTATTTTGAATTCTTGATCTGATCTGGGAGACTTAAAAATAAAAGCATGTGAAGAAAATATAATTTTAAGAGGAAGAAGAAGATGATTTTTCGATTCTATTACTTTCTCTCTCACTCTCTTCGTTTTCTTTGACTTTTCTGCTACTTTCCTAAATATAAAAATTAATATTATGTAAATAAAACATCATTGAGGGAAAATTTATAGATTCTAAATTTCAGGCATACCTTAGCATTTGTCTTTGAGATATTAGATAACAAAGTGAGGTAGCTTTGATTTGTTTCTTCTTTATCGATGACTTGAAGATAGTGTTTGCGTGCAGCTAAAACTTCCTCCAATTGCTTTTTATGCTTTATCGCAAGTTCTAGGGCTCTGTTTTTATTAAAAAATTGCTTTTATTGATGTAATAACTTAATAATTAATTATAAAGAAAAAATTTCAGTAATATTACCTGTTCCAATTATAAACTTCAATATTTATTCGAATCGCTTCACTAACTAGACCATTTTGAAGTAAAATTCCTTCGGCAGCTAATAAATCTCCTGCAAGTAGAGCTGTTTCTGCTAAAATTTCAGCCTTCGTTGGTAGTTTCTGAAAAATCAAATCAGTTTCAAAATAAATAATGCGGCTTTTAATTTTTCTGCTTAGATAATTTAAGCCGAGGTTCCACCAACCTTAATATACCGAATATATTCTACTTTATCGAATCTACCAATAGCAGCACAAGCCTCTTCAGCGACTGTCAATTCTTTACTGTCTATTGCCATGACTGCCATACAAGTCCACAAAATTTCGTTCTGTAAAAATATAAAACTAAATCTTTTTCATTAAAGATATTTCATGAATTATTTTGCTTGAATATTGTCTACCTGCGCGATTCGACAAAGTGAAAGAGCTTCCGACCAGCGATTTTGCAATATATGTCTGTGCAAGCTAGTGAAGAAAGTATAAAAAGAAGAAACGACTAAAGCTCCGTCACCTCGTCTCACAGTGACCATTCCATTTTGAACCCTCACTATGCTTGGCTGCTTTCCATACTCGCTGAGAGTAATAAAAAAATATTTTTTAAGTAAATATTAATAATTTTAAGCATTAGAATTAAATTTGATCATCAACCCACCTATTTTCTTTGTCAATCCTTGTTTTTCTAATAGCTTTTCGATCACTATAATGAACACAATTCGGACAGAGCCAAACAGACAAAGTCGCGTCCAGCATCGCAGCCAAAACGTTTGCATCAGTTGCCCAGCAGATACTTTGAGCTATAACAGCTGTACAAAGATGCCATAATCATTTTTTTAATCCAAAATTTTAAATACCAGTAAGTAAATCCAAAAAAAGCTCACCGATTTTACAAACGCGTCCAAACCCAGTAGATCTAACAGAAACAAGATACAAATCTCTATTGGTGTCGATCACAGCTAACTGACGATTATTAGTTCCTCCAGCGTGATTCAGAGCAAGTTGTGTTACATTTTCAAGATGCGTGTAGGACTGAAGTTCCGTTATTGGTTTTCCGTACGAAACATCTAGGACGTGCAGTACTAGAAGAAATTAAATAAAATCGTGAAGTAGGAAAATGAATTAGTAAAATAGATTATAATTTAAATATTCAAGGTTTTTCTAGTTTAATTACCCACATTTTTCATTACTTTGGTTCCTAACGACCAGAGTATCAGGACACAAGGAAATGCAGACAGGATTCAACAATTCTTGAGTCATTCCTTTCCACTTTGGAGTTCCCAGAGATCGGCCTTGGTAATTGTAGAGAGTTAAAATATTCCATTCGACTAAGAGAAAATGTCTATAAAAATAAAATAATTGAGCAATTGTGGGATTTTTATTATAAAGTTATCATTAATCTTACAAATAATTAATAATTCATTATACTTTTCTGCAAGAAGAACCGCAGAGACCGAACCATTTTTTAAATCAAATATTGCTGGAGTGTTCCAGTTCGAAGTGGAATAAACGTGACATTGACTCGGAGTAATAACGACCAAATGATCAAATCCAAATTCTAGTAGTACGACTCGATCTGCTATTTCCAAAATTTCGTGACACTCAGTACCGATTTCTTTCACTTCTATTGCTTTTCGACGAATTAATGTTGCTTCGTAGTTGTTCCACTCGAGCCTCCTGTATAGAAATATAGAAAAGAAAAGAATACAGAAAAGAATTAATATAATATTTAAAGAATCCGAATGTCTATTATTAAGTTATAATTAATGTAATTAAAGTTATTTTATCACCTGTCGATTATGTGAGCTGTAATAACATTTCCACTTCCACAAGCCATGGACACCTGAGTACCATCACCAGACCAAGCAATACTGAACACACTGCCTATGTTCAATTTCTCCAATGAATGAGACCACTAAAAAATTAAGAACTTCTTTAAAATTTAACTTGATGGATAAGAAAAGAAATACTATAAGAATAATAAAATTTTACTTTCATATTTTCATAACTTAAGCAATGCGGAATTTAATTACCCCAGTCTTGTCGCAGAGTTTGATTGTATTGAAGGAACCAATGGCAAAATAATTTCCAGAATTACACCAACTTACGGCCGTTATTGGATGTTCATTAGTACTGCTGCTATAAAGTTGGCTACCCGCAGAGTTCCATACCTTTCAAATAAATAAAAATATTAAATAAATTTAGCTTTAACGCACTGAGAAAAATTATTACACAATCGAAAAGAAGAATTACTTTGTATCGACAATCTTCTCCGCCAGTTACTATAAGATCGTTACACTGATTCCATGCCATCGCAAGTATTAAACCTTCGTGAGCCAGCCACTAAATCAATCAATTAATATTGTCAATTTGTTTTTGAAAATTGATTCACCTAACGTAAGTTACTTAACCTTTTGGGGTTTAGAGTTGGAAGTAAGTGATTGTAGAATGAGATGCATCCCCTGCGAATAAAGAATCGCTGAAGAATTGGGGCTCCAGGCAGATGTCACGATTGGCAACGTCCCTCTAACTACTGTCGATCTCAACATTCCACTACGAGACCAAATTTTGACGAGCCCATCTTCTCCAGCTACATAAATAATTTTAGTATTTTAACTCGCGTATTTAATTCCATCCTTTAAAAAATTATTTTTACAAATACCTGTGTGAAGAGCCGAGCCATCATAGCTCCATTTTCCTGTGAGAGTTGCACCTATATGAGCAGAAATGCTTTTCTCTATCCGACCATTTCTGCTTACGAAGTGGAATTTTCCTTAAAAAAGCAAGTAATTTAGTTAATAAAAAAAATTAAAATGCAAGGGACAAAGAATATTAAGAATTATTTTACCATCGGTAGTAGTTATTAGAAGCACGTCCAAAGATTGTTTTTTTGAAGAGACAATAGCAGTTTGACTTGGTCGAGGATGCCATTGCATATCTGTTGGATAAAAGTCTGTAGGAAATTCCGTAACTACTGAGGAAGTTACCATTCCTCCTTCCAGGTGCCAACATATTAACAGATGATCTTCACTATAAAAATAAATTTTTAACAATATACAATAACGTTATAAAAATAATTTAAAAATACTCCATAATAATATCTCAGTGGGCACAAAACCATGAACATCTCAAGGACGTCCAATGTCAGTCCAATCTACGTCTCTAAGACGTATAATATCCTAAAGATGTTCTAAAGACGTCTTAAAGATGTTCTCGGGACATCTTTCGTACTGAAATTAGTCGTCTTAAAAGCATCCCCTCAGTACGTCTTAGGGATGTAAAAAAAAAAAAAAAAAAAAAGGATAAAAAGGCTTGAATACAGAAGAATTAAGATTTTTCGATTTCTTTGTAAAAGTGAAAACCGAAAAACCTTTAGAAAATATCTTTACTGAAAGAAATGAATAGAAAGAGACTAAAATTTTGCTTATAACTATTACCGCTTTAGAAGACCGGAAGAAAAATCAGGTTTCCAAGGGAATTAAATTTATTAATCCCATTTAATTTAAGCCTTCTTACCGGGTAGGACATCCTTAATTTTTTTGCCCACTGGGATGGCATTTAAATTTGAAGATAACTTAACCTCAAAATATAAACAAATGGATAGAACCAACAAACGTTCTTACTGGAGAAAAATATCTATAATATTTATATTTCCTGCATCCTGAAAAATACATAGAGTACGAACCCACAAGAATAAATTTCATCTGTCGAGCTCCAAGCTACACAAGTCACTAATTTCGTGTGACGTTTACTGCTCTGCAGCGATATTTTGAATCTCATTTCACACTGTTATTATTTACTTGGATAGGTATTTTTAAACATTTTATTTTAGAAACTGTTCTTTGATTAAATTATCTTATTATTGACCTTTACCAATTTGCCTTTACAAAACTGTTAAACACTTTTCGATGACAACAATATTTTCTTTTGTATATATACCTACTTTTGTATTGACACGTGTTTCCATGACAACTGCAAAGCACGTGGTTGCGCGCGCAACTTTGCGCATAGTTTTGTTTTGCGCAGGGTGTTTAGTAGTTGATCATTTTGGCGGGACTTGGCATTACTTGCTTGCATTTTGCATTAAACTTCATCTTAAAAAGAAGTTTTGAATATTAAATTTCTAAAGGATGCACGCATTTTTGAAAACCGGAAAACTTGGCCCTGGTGATGTTAAAAAGCCATCGACGTCTCGCACAAAAGAACGAAGTGGACCTGCACCTCCATGGGTTGAAAAATAGTAAGCTGTTTCCTAACCTAAAAGTATTTTTGTTTCTTTTTGTTTTGTATTTCTAAATTTTTTCTTACAAATAATTTTGCGTGTATTCAGTTTATGAATTTTTCTGCATACTACCTATTCAACAGACCAGTCACATTTAATTTTGGAGCACTGCTTTAAATTGAAATTAACTTTAAACACATATACCTAATGAAATAATCCTGGAGGAAATCCTCCTATTTTCGGACGTGGAAAACACGAGTAAATCCGCGAGAATTTTCAAATTCCTCGAGGAAATCTTCGAGTCAGAGAGTTAATCCTCGCAGAATTCCTTGAGGAATTTGAAAATCCTCGTGTTATCCTCGTCCGAAAATAACACGAGGATTTTTTCAATAGAGCAGGGTCTAAATTGATCCTGTGGGTTCACCAGGAAACTGCTAATAATAATAATTTTGATTGCAGCCGTCCTAGAACTGTCGAAGATGTAGTTGAACAAGCGGAAGTAGTCGAAGTTCTTCGTCAATGTCTTACCGGTGGAGATTTTCCCAATTTATTGCTTTATGGACCACCCGGAACAGGAAAAACCAGTACAATTTTGGCGGCTGCTAGACAGCTTTTTGGAGACATGTACAAAGACAGAATCTTGGAATTGAACGCTTCTGATGAACGTGGAATTCAAGTAATTCGAGATAAAGTCAAAACTTTTGCTCAGCTCACGGCTGGAAACACAAGACAGGAGTATGTTGTCATTCTCTTTCAAAATGTATATCCAATACCTTTATTAATTTCTTTTTGTATTTAATTATTGCCAATGATGTTTAAGTAAAAGGTTTGAAGTTGCAATCAGACACTGACTCTTTAAGATTGTAATCTACTAGTTGGCCATCAGGCAGCTGAGTGAAGAAACTCAATTTGTTTATTAACAACTAGACATCAAAATTGCTTCTCCGAAATAATTTTATAAAAGCATGAAAGATAATTGCTTTTTATCTGACGAGAAACACACAAAGGGAATTTATCAATGCATTATTCAATCTTCCAAAAGTGTTTTCAGGATCTAGTAGGTTTTGTGAATATTATCGATATATATAATACTACATTTTTAAAATCTTTACCGATTAACAAGATAGCTATCTTCAAGAGTTTTTAAGTCTACTGTGCAAAACTCATGATTATAAATTACGACTGAGGCGTTTTCAAAAAAAGGAAAAACCTTATTTTCGATGCATGAGTTTAATTTTAATGAAAATTAAAAATAATTTCAGTGGCAAGCCGTGTCCTCCTTTTAAGATAATAATCCTTGATGAAGCCGATAGTATGACTGGTGCTGCTCAATCTGCGTTACGTCGAACAATGGAAAAGGAATCGCATAGCACACGATTTTGCCTGATTTGTAATTACGTTTCTCGTATCATCGAGCCCTTGACTTCTCGATGTACGAAGTTTAGATTTAAACCTCTGGGTGAAGAGAAAATAATTGAGAGATTAGAGTATATTTGTAAGGAAGAGGATATGAAAGCCGATAAGCCTGTGCTCGTAAAATTAGTCGAAGCTTCAGGTGGAGATTTGAGAAGAGCGATTACTTCTTTACAGTCGATTACTAGACTGAAAGGAAAAGGCATCGAAGTCACTGTTGATGATGTTCTTGAAGTCACCGGGGTATTTATATTATTTTAGTTTAAATATTATAAACTATTTAAACTTTATATATTTATTTAATGTTTATTGCTTTTATACATGTAGATTGTTCCTGATAATTGGTTGCATGATTTGCTGGAAGTTTGTAAAACTCAGGATTATGCCAAGGCCGAAGAGTTTGTTGAGAAATTTATGATGGAAGCCTACTCTACAAGTCAGGTATTTTATTAAATGGAAATATTTGCTTTCAGTGCATTTCAGTTATGGCATTGTTTGATTTTATATAAAAATATTGAAAATTCTTATGTTTATAATTATAATATTGAATTTTTTATTTTCAGGTGATAGATCAACTAAACGAAATAATTATTTACTCAAATTCGCTGACAGATAAGCAAAAGGCCCATATTGGTGAAAGGCTTGGGGTAAGAATTAATATTATTAATTTAATTAAAAATAACTTAAACACTTGGAAGCGTATAATTGTCGAGTAATAAATAACAACAGTAAAATTGATTCAAGTCGTAATGTTTACTTAAAATTTAAATTTTGAGAATGTACATTTTGAATAGGTATCTTTCATAAAAAAAAAAGATAGTTTAACCGATAAACTTAGACGAACTTTTAATTTATTAGTCGTGGCAAATAACGGTAATGAATCATTGTATTATTTCATCTTGCAGGAATGTAGCTACAGACTGCTGGATGGAGGCAGCGAATATGTACAGTTAATAAACTTATGCTGCGGTATTATGCAAGCGTACGAAATACGATGAAAACCACCTGTCGTATCGTATCAATAATATTTTTTCTTTGTACAGTCAATAGTCCTAGTTTGTTTTTCTATTTTTTATATATAACTCACGTGAATAAAATTCTTCCTAAAACGAAACTGAAATTACAATAATCATTTGGCACAACTATATGTGTTTATTGCCATCTTTCGTGAGTATGCAATACCCGAAAATTGTTTCATCTGTAGTTGCCAGTAAATCAGTACCACCACAAATGATGTCAATTAAATAATTTACGCGTATATATCAACAGTCATACGAATAAAATTACAACAACTCATTCCTGATATCGTTTTCACAGCAAAAACTGATACAAATAAAAACTGCGCAATAAAATAATCGATATAATAAAATTAGGTGTCTGTGTGTACTTACAATTCGATCTCTTCGTACATTTCTCTAATACTTTGTTAAAATTAGCTAAAATATGTTCCCGTTCACGATTGCACACGGATAAAGTCACTCATTCCGCGTAATTGTATTTATAAAAGTTCAAATCATCTGCGGAAAGAACACTTTTCATTTCATTAACGCGGAAGTATGTTCTCTTCAGATGCTTACACAATTTACAATGAAGTTAAGCCCCTTGCCTTCTGTTTAATATTGTGGGGGCTGATGATAAGAATGTTGTGGAGGTTGATTCAAGTTTCGCTGAAGATGTGCTACTAATTGGGGAGTTTGTTGTTGACCTACATTTCCAGCTTGCTGTTGTTGGACGTGTTGTTGTTGCGTTTGCTGATGTTGTTGCTGTTGCATGTTGGTAAACATTTGTTGCTGCTGTTGTCTGAATCGCTGGTTCAATATCTGTAAGTGACAATATTTTTATAAATAATTCAGGGAACCGACAGAATATTTTTCTAACTAATTGTAAGAATGACGGCAAAACTCTTACCTGTTGTTGAAGGTGCTGGTTCGGTTGTAACCCAACATTGGCCGTTCCAACTCCAGTGACTCCAACATTTCCAGGTTTTCCACCAGCTTGTCTGTATGGAGGGGCTGGTTGATTCTGGACACCTCCACCCATTGGGCCCATCGTATTCATTGTGACGTTTGGCGCCTGTACAAAATTGGAATTAAACAACACATATAAATTGATAGCAATAAACCATTAAGGCGTAAAAAAGTATAAAAAATACCTGAAGATACGGTGGTCTTGCAGCGCCCTGTTGCATCCTTTGTTGAATATATTCTTGTCCTCTCTGTGCACCTAGCATTTGCTGATTCTGGAATAGCATATTTTGCTGCTGAGACATCATACCCTGCTGCTGCTGTTGTTGTTGTTGTTGTTGCTGCTGTTGCTGCTGCTGTATTAACTGTTGCTGTTGTTGTTGCTGCTGCACCTGTTGTTGAGATTGCTGCTGCTGCTGTTGCGAGAGCATTTGTTGACCACCGAAGGCTCCGTAGCCTTGAGCCATTCCTCCAACACCTGAAACATTAAAGTTCAATCTAATGAAATACTGTACATTAGAAAATGGATGGTCTTTTTTCTCAAAAGACAAATTTTATACCTTGCTGCATTCCTGTGTACATTCCCTGTTGTTGTGGTTGCTGTTGTTGAGGATTAAACATAGCTTGTTGAGGATTCATGCCTGCAGCACTGTGCTGCGCCCTCAGCTGTTGCCTGATCATCTGCTGTCTCTGCATACTCTGGAAGCCTGCAGGACCACCCACAGGAGCGGCATTTTGTTGCTGCTGCGATCCCATGAATTGAGATGATGGCAACCTCAGCCTCAGCATATTTGTCAAGGCCTGCTTCGATTGATTATTCATTCCAGGTCTCTCGTAACGTGGACCCCCAACAGCAGATGGAGGTAATTGTTGACCGTAAGCATATGGCTGTGGAGTAGGATGACCTTGTTGATTAGGATACCATTGTTGCTGAGGTTGTGGTGGTTGACCCGTAAACATTCCCTGTTGTTGAGCGACCTGAGGTGGCTGATTACTATACGGCATCTGTGGTATTTGGGACTGACCTTGGGGCTAGAAAATGTAAAAAGAATGACATTGACTACTGAAAAATTGATCTGTACCTTTTAAATTTATATCGAATCAGAAGTCTACATACCTGCAACTGTTGAGGCAGTGGTGCGGTGGGTGTGATTGCACCCTTGATTCTCCTATGCCTCTTGGGTTTCATTGCCTTGCCTTTGCCAACGCCACCTGCAGCTACACCAACAACACCGTTAGTACTCCCAATTCGCCCCGGAGAGTCTACACTCATAGGGGTATCGGCTTTGCCGGGTTCGGATTCTTTCTTGTCTGGCTCGAGGTCTTCCGGAGGAAGAGGCGGAGGTTCTAGATAGTAGCTCGAGGGTCTTATTTGACTGTGCGTATGGTATCGCAGAAGTTTGTGAGCCGTTTCGTAAGTCAACGGTTTCCTTTCAATTCTCACAGCTCTGAACCATGACCACGATATTGGCGCTGGATTTTTGTGACCTTCCAGTATTTCCCATGGAGAAACTTTCTGTGAATCACATACTTGCAGTCCCTAGAAAATAAACGACAAATGTAATTAAACATGCGAATATTCAGTAAACTATTTAATGATAGGTATGTAGTATAAAAATAATTTCTTACCTGTTTTTTATCGATACTATCAAAGCCCGTAATTTTATTCCCCTTTGTATCCGTCAAGCACCCTATCGGCTCACAGGCGATTACCTCCATTGTCAATTTCGGTAATGGTAAAAGCTGCCTCACATATATAATACTATCCAAGTTCTTTTCTCCCAATTCCTTCTTTAACTTCTTCATTAAATTCTGGTAGTGCTTTTTATTCTCATCTTTCTCCGACTGAGAGTCAGAAACGAGGGTGGAATGAATCAGAGTTGCCAGCATGTCTATCACCGTCGTGAACAATTCAGAATTATTATTCAGATCTATAACTCCATAACTAACTAGCTGAACTAGTAAAATTGCCCAGTCCGTCGTCACATTTGTATTCTTCTGAATTGTGTCGAAAACTCCACCTACTAAGCTGAACCTGAGCTGAAGAGCATCTTGTAAAACTTCTCTTGTTTTGGGATCTTCAGACCCAGTATTTTTCTCCTCTTTACTGGTGCTTAAAAACTGAGAGAGTTGTGAGTGCAGGGATGTTAACAATCCTTCTCTCTGATCATCCTGACCTTTAAGACACGTAAGGACAAGCGAGAGAAAAGGCTGATGATTAAAAAGAGAAGGTGATTTGGACCTTCCCCTTTCCCTACTCGCACTTTTCGACCAATTACCAGACTCTAAAACCTGGCCTGCTACTTTTAAAACTCGACCTTGAACCGCACTAGGTAATTTGGAAACCAAGGGTGCAACTAGCCAGATTGATCCTGACTTCTTATCTGACTTCCCAGAAACGTTGTTTAGCTGGAAGACATCAATCGCCGCTTTCGCTACTGTATCTAACCACTGAGACAAGTCATTCGAATTCGGTGGGAACTGTTTATACATAAGCTGAAGATCCAGCCAAGACATTCTCAAACTCCACTGTTCTAAATTCTCTAATATATTTGTGATGTGTGTCTTCTGATCAAGGAAGGCGTCCGAGGAAGTTTGTGGATAACAGATCATATGTAGCAGTCTTTGAGCTTGACGAGGAGTCAAAACATCATCAAGAAGCATTTCAGAGTCGCAGAGTTCCTCAGGATTCTGAAGACACCGTTCCAAAACCCACTCTTGACTACAGATCTGCCTTAGAACATGCTGTGCAAAATCAGAAAGACCTTTGACACTCTCTGCGGTCATCCCCGCGCTACTACTGGAGGAAGACATTGCTAGATCGAGACCAAGGTCATCACCTCCTCCAAGAATGTCGCTTGTCCCGAGGATGTGACTTATTGAGAGTTCACCAGGTCCGCTTCCACTGACTCCTACACTACCCGGGCCCCCTGCCTTTCCAGAATGAGTCAAGGGGATGTCAGGTTTCTTTGGGGGTTGTTTTCCTGCAGTAGCATCGCCAACGACCAAGATAGCCTTGAGTACTGCCAAAATTGGAGCTACTTTAATATTGTTGTGCGCAGCGGCCAGCAAGTGTCGATCGCAGCTTAATTTTATGCTGTAGCCCCTGGGATTTCCACTCGGAAGAGGATGAGGACTCGTGCTGACTGAGTATAAAGCTGGTTGAGGACATTCGCTTGTTTTGAACAACCTCAGGAGTAAATGGCACGTTAAGCGTGCTCCTGCTTCTGCTTCAGTGTCTGCATCGCCCCGACCTTCGTTGCATGTCTTCACCAGAGATGGTAGGGCTACATGCACCAGAAAGTCTTCGAGAGAGAAACAGTGTCTCGCTGGAAAATAAAAATTGGAATAATTAGTTTCGCAAATTGTAAATAAAGTTTTATATGTCTAAGAAAAAATTCTTACCTATCAAAATAGAGGTAAACACAGCAAGGGAATTATGAATGCTTAAATCCTGAACGTCCACTTGATTCAAGACGTCGATGTAGAAAGCTGAGTTTTCTCGGCAGAGAGCCGTGAGAACACCCAACCATTCGGCACTGAGGGCATTACAACAGGCAGTCAACTCTGCACAAGTGATCGCGATATCGTTCAATTTATCATTGTCCGTTTCACTGCAAACTGCGACGATAGCATTGCACACAAAACTATAACGATTTGCCGGAGTTTCGTTTAACTGTTTCGCCCACTGAGGTTCAATTTTACCCCCTCGTCTAGGACTATTAAATACGTCGACCATAAACTGTGAATTGTAGACATGATTCGAAGGAGTCGGCTGCAAAGAACTGTAGAGAGCCATACGAATTTTCGGATGGGCGTTATTGAAAGCCTCCACTCCATGCGGCTTTGTTTTCAACAAAGAACAACTTGAATACAAGTCGTAGAGGTGAGCAAGAACACAACGTTCTGCTGAACTACACTCGCTCGGAATCGAGATGTGCTTCACAACCTTGCAGAGTAAATCGAAAACAGCTATCGTTTGTTCGGGCGACACTGAACAAAGAATTAATAATTTATAACATTTGTATCTTTCATGAATAAAAATAATAATGAGAAAATGAATAATTACTTACGTAGTAAACAGCAATGGTATCGCCTCAAAACTCCAACGACGTAGAGACTCAAGCTTGTGGTATAACTTCTGACTAGTGTGCTATTCCTCGCTGATAATTGAGCCTCGACCTCCGGCAGTTCTTTCAAAATCTGAATACAAACATCTATCAGTCCATAAATATTGAGTGAAAGCTCCATCAAATCAAAGAGAAAGGCCACGTGCTCCTGAACGGGTAAGTAGGAAGAACCAGAGAGCGCGAAAGTGTTTAGCATTTCAACAACCTGTGTTGCACACTGCCAAGTCACAACGTGCTGATCAAAGTAGCTGAGGTTTTGAAACTTTTGTGTGATTGACTCAAAGTTGAATTCATTTCGCGAATGTTTTTTAACTTTGCCACCTTCCGCAACATCGATGCTGAACTTTTTTCCAAATAATTTACAAACTTCCTTCGTCATCTTCTTAACTACATGTCTAGCATCGTCGCGGACACGACCTACGCCGTATAAAAGAACGTGACGTTGATTGCAGTCATGCTGACTACTATTTTCATCCTTGAAAAAATAAATAAAAATGTAACGAATTGAAATTTCATGTTATAAATATTCAGAATGTTGGGAATGTTTTAAGAAAATATCAGTAAAATTTACCTGCGGAAGAGGAAAGTGGGTGGTGTAGAGTAAATGTCGACTGGGGCTGGAGGGAGTTTTAGAATCGAGGTTTTCGTGTCCATGTCCGCCTAAAGCGTCTTCCTTAGGACTGTCGGGTGCATCCATACTGTTTTGTTGATCTTCCTTGATATGCTGCAAAAGCTTATCAAGATCGTCATCGATTTTGCTATCGTCATAATCCATCGTCCTTCCATGATCAGGCACTTCTAATTTAGTTGGCTTTAATTCTAATCCTGGAAAAAGACTGTCCTCATCCATATTCTCTCGATTACTCGGAGTGCTGGGTTTACTAGCTGCAGGTCCTAAAAAATAATTAATCGATTACTCGCATTTATAATTATAATAAGGAAGAATAAATATAGATTATTCAAATTACCTTGTATCAGATCCCCTCTCGAAATCAGGGTACACATATAAGCATCATGTGAAAAAACATCGTGCCTTATTAACTCTGAAAACAAATGCACCAAATTCGTAAATTGGGCCTTGGATTGGGGTGAGCTATTATCCAAAACCGGTGCATCAACATCAAGGAACTTCATAAGCAGTGGTTGAAAAATAGGAAGAGTGGGGGGCGTTCCATTACTACAAACACTATCTTTATCGTCATTATCGCTACTTTCTCCAGAAGCTTCGCTTTGCCGCTTCTCTAATAGCTTTGCTACAGCCATGGCTCTGTGCTCGCCCCATCTTTCGGCACTTACAGCCCACTCGCAGAGGATCTCTATTATCGCAGAGTCTTGCTGTGGGTTATATTCAGTCTTCGCATCTCGTTCATTCGTAGCTTCTTTTTGTGTGGGGGTGAATATCTTCGCGTAGAGAGTATCTAGGGAGTTATTTTGGTCCATTCGGTCGAAACTGTGGCGATCGAGAGCATCCAGAGCGGCGAGGACTTTTGTCGTAGTCATCCCGGCGCTACTCTGCTGCCATTTGTCGCAGGACCAGCGACTTTGGGCAGCCTGGGAACGAGCTTGGATGCTTTCTTGCGCAGCTTTTAATTTCCTCATGGTAGGGTTGGTGGCAGTTGCTGGAGGACAAGGTAAAGCTGCTGGAGGACAGGGAAGGTGGTCGAGGGGCGAGCCGTTCAATACGGAATGTGATTTTCCTTCGCCAACACTGTTCCATACGAGGGCGGTTGGACATTCGAGAGTGATGGCCTGAAAAATAAATAAATGAATATATGTGAATTGATCATAGAAGAACAACTGAGACAATCTTGAGAAAATGAGACGTCTTCTTTTACCTGTATTATAGCCGAAAGTTGTAAAATAATATCTCTGTGATGTGGACAGGAAAGATAATCGTTAAACGCTACAGTCAAGGGATTAATTACAACTGGCGGTGGCGGTGCGGTATCTTTTCCATTAATTTCAGGTTTTACAGGAAGCGCGACAGAAGGACTCTGAGGATTAAAACTTGTATCGACGTTGCTGCACATATGGGCTATTTTCTTGCAGCATAAGTAAGCAAGCCTTCTAGCCAGCAACTCCGATTGAACAAATTCTTCCAAATATTTTAAAGCGAGCGGCAATAGTAGTTTTAAAATTCCGTCATCGCAAGGGACGGATTTCATCTTATCCAGCAACTCTAGGATCCACTGTAGAAGTTCTTGCCTATCGAGGAGTCCTTCTGCGAACATGTATTTTGCAAGCATTATGCAATAATGCCACTGTCTGAGAGCTAGTTTATGTTCCTCGTTCATGCCCGCTGTACTTGAGGTTGATTGCGAGTTGGAATTTGGAGTGGAGGGCTGATTGTTTACGGTGCCGTTCGCAGTGTTTGTAGAAGGTGTGGTACTGTTCAAAGTGCTGTTGTTGCAGGAAGTTCCGTTTAGAGTTCCATTGCTACTTGGGGTACTGGAGGTCGGGTTACCCAGGTGATACCATTCTTGGAGTTTGGATAATTGATCTTTCAGAAATTTGATTAAAGTTCCAGTCCATTCTAAAAAGATTAAAGGAATGACATGTGTGTTGACAATCACGAAATTAACAATTAAAACCTAATGAATAAATTGAATATATGCTAAAAAATTCCGATCAAATGGAAAGGAACAGAATAAGAAATAAACAAATCTTACCAGTAGTAGGATCGGGTAACTGTCTCTTTTTAATTTTTGCCTCCGAAACTGCGACAGTGTAAGCAGAGCTGAGTTTGATGAACCAAGCAGCTCGAAGCATGGGAACTTGGTACTCGCAGAGCATCATAAATATTTCCTCCTTCTTGTTGAAATTGGGTGCTTTCTTTGCGAGTGTCATGAGAGACTTGGAGCCAGAGAGATCTTTGAACCAAGCTTCTATCCCATTTTTGGTCCTGGCAGTCACAGGCCAGAAATTATCCTTAGGATTAATCTGCTGCTTTTTCCTGCCAGTATCGGGCATCGTAGCCAGTTCTTCCTTCCTGGCGAGGATACCGTTGAAATAAGCTCCGACCTTTGCAGCAGTGATACTGCAGTTCCTTGCAGTTCCAAATTCATCGGATAATTGGGGCATTGTGGCGAATCCATGCTTGACATTGACGGATGTCAGCTCGTCCTCTTTTTGCCTCGGCTCCTGGGGATAAACGTCAGGGGGGCCCAGCCTCGGCCTTTTTAAGGGCCTCTTTTCATACAAAATGCCCATCATCGTAAAATGATGAATCAGGACAATTTCACGATCTTAAAAAACACTTTATGATGAATCCCTATCACCATATTTTCCCACTGACCGATTTTCCTAGATCCATGTGCTCTTTTCTATACACACATCACTCACCAAATAAATACGGCACTCCACTGGACGAATATTTGGATCATTTTATGGAAGAGTGAGCGACATATCGATGCGACATATAACCTCAACGAACTGACGTCATGTCGTATTTTACACTATTAGTACTCGCGGGTTAACGAAATTCACTCCCAAGTCGGAGATGTAGAGGAACTAACTATTTATCTATCTTTGAGAGCTTCTTCTGAAATAGGAAGCTAGAAAATGTGATGAAAACCCGACGAAATTCTGCTACCAAACCACCCCTGACGCCATCTTGGCATTTTCGCAAACGGAGTAACGGAGTTTTGAAAGTAGGTTAAAAAGTTTCTCCTCAATGTTTTAAGATTTTTAACCTATTTTCATATGTGAGAATAGGTTTAAAGAAGTCACCGAAAAATAACGATAACATCTTTTGTGATATAAACAAATAAAACTGTTATTTATGCTCCAAGTGAAAGTAAACAATGAATTTGGAGTGCGCTTGCGTTGTCGGGCTAATATCAAGGCGCTAAATTCAAAAGTCAAATTTGAGTAATTGATTGAAGTCACATCTTCTGAAAAATCAACAGATTTCCATATTTTTTTGCTTATTGGACTCAAGAATGATTAATAGTTTTATCTAATAATGCTCATTTTAGCGAACTTGCATAGTACAAACAATTTTTGGTACAAATAACACATGCGCATTCAGAAATCTCCTCCCTGCTTGCCTGTCATCTGTCTTCTGTCTGTCTGTCTGTTCTGTTCTTATCCTTAAACGTAAACCAACGTAAACGTAAGAATTTATCCAATCGGGTTCGTTGAACTGACAATCAGCTGATAAATTATCGTTTTATGTCATATATTGTTCTTATGCCACGCACATACTTACGCGTTCTTCCATTTCGTTGCATTTTGTCATATTCTAATGAGTTTGGGATTTGGGAGGTTTTGGATTTTTGGAAATCTGTTACAAGTGAAATTTTTAATAGTTCTTCATAAATAGATTAAAGGATATTTAAATTATGTAATTATTTATATTGACAATTATTTACAGTGTCAATTTAGTAAAAATTTAGATTTTCTATGGCGACAAGAGCTCTGTTGCGTCTCAACGATGCAACGAACAAATGGTAATGTTTTTATATTTTGAGGTTATGCCGCAAACTGCAACAACTGCAATATTTTTTTTCTGATTGCCGATCATTGTTCATGTACTTGCAGCTTTCTTGCAAATTTTCAAAGTCACAGGAAGAATCTGCAGTTTCCGAATTCATTCAGAGTTGTCAGAAGTTTCAAAAGGGATAGAATCGTGGACAATGAGAAACCAATAGTGTCGATATTTACAAATGAAACAGGACCCATGCGTCTCAGGTTCTGGAAAACGTTTGGTTTCACTGTAATGGTACATTCATTTTTATTGTTATTAATTTATTATGTTAATTTTATTATTTAACACCTTTTTTATACTTAAATTGTCCTCGTTGTGGAGTATGAATTTCTTTTGATTTATACTAATATAAATCAATTTTATTTAATTGTGTACAAATTATTTTTAGTATAAATAAGAATTTGAATTATGGGTTTTAGATTAGTGGAGCTTCCATAGTAGGTGCAGCATTTTGGGAATATGAGAAGATTCGATCGAGAGCTAACAATTTTCTACATACGCTTAAGCATGGTCAAGTCCCAGTGAGTAGTTTAAAATATTTTTTAAAGAAAACTATACTTTAAGTATGTTACAAACTTATTGTACAACATATTTCACAAAAGTGGTTTTTATTTAGAAAAGAGGTTTAAGAGCTCAAGCCCATAATTGGTGGAAAAGTTTAAGTCCTGAAGCTAAGGTATTCGCACCTATATGCTTTCTAAATGTTCTCGTATTCGTTGCGTGGAGGATACCGGCTTTTAATAAAGTTATGAATCTGTACTTCACATCGAATCCAGCTGCTCGTAAGTGCCCTCTGAAAATAAAGCAGTTTCTCGGTTGCTCTATTAGATGATACAGGTATTTGCTGGTAAGCTGTACCATCGTTAGAAGATAGTAATTGGGAAAAGTTATGTTTTATGTAAAAGTTAAATCTAGAAAAACTACTGATACCGTCTATTCAAGTATTTTTATTTGATCGAAGGTGTGGTGGGACTTCCAATGCTACTGTCGACATTTTCACATTATTCATTTTGGCACATCGCTACAAATATGTATTGTTTGTACAATATTTGTGCACCGGCGGTTCAGAAACTTGGACCCGAACAATTCGTAGCCATGTATTTGATTAGTGGTGTGGTTGGAAATTTTGCCAGTCACCTGTACAAAGTATTTGTAAATCGTCCAGGACAGTCACTCGGAGCCGTAAGTGTTGATTATCTTAACATCTACCTAGAGAACTGAAATACAATTTAAACAAATTTATTTCACAGTCTGGCTCTATAATGGGAGTCCTCGGATACACGTGTACCCAATTTCCTGCAATAGAGCTTTGTATAGTCTTCCTTCCCATGTTTACATTCTCAGCTGCGCAGGTGCTTTTCTATTTTTAGTATTTTATTTTGAATTATGGAATTAATTATTTTTCTAACTCATTCGTCATTTTAGGTGTTTAAAGCAATAGTTGCATTGGATCTAACAGGTGCCGTTTTGCGATGGAGGATATTTGATCACGTTGCGCATCTCGGAGGAGCTTTTACTGGCGCGTAAGCATAAAAAAAAATCAAACATATATTATTTAAAAATCAAATGCGTTATACGTCATGAATAATCAAAAATTGGTATTGTAGATTGTGGGAGAAATGGGTCAACAAAAACATCTGGGAAAAGCGAACACCTTTGTTAATGACCTGGCACAAATTCCGGGAAGGTTCGGGAACGCGACGAGAGTGAGAATTATCAATAACTTTTACCGTCTTAAGAAAAGGTGCTTGTGTAAAGTGTTCGATTAGGTGACTTTCACAGTAACTAAATCATTATTTTATCATTACATATTTTATCAACGTGTAGAACATTTACAAAGATAGATAGAAACTTAACTTTAAAATAAAACGAAACTCTGATTAAAAGGTTTAAACATTTTTAAAGTATATCATTTTTTTGTGGTCTTGATTACTCGTTTGAAGAGACTCCTTAACTCTTGAGATATTTTGCATGATGTTTGATGTGGTCTTCGATGAAGGTAGATATAAAATAGTAACTATGGTCGTAGCCTTCTTGCATCCTGAGCACCAAAGGCATTTTGGCGGTCTGTGCTGCTGCTACTATATTTTCAGGCAACAATTCTTTCGGGTAGAAGTTGTCTTCTCTGCCCTGTGAACAGAAATGAATCCGAGTTTAATAAAAAAAAATAATAATTTAAATATAAAACGTTCCTTTCGACTAATAGAATGAACGTTACCTGATCGATTAGAATGTTTAAGGGTGGTCCGTTGTAACTTTTTACAAGTTCAGAGGAGTCCCACTCTTTCCATTGGCCTACATCTTCGCCTAAATAACCCGAAAAGGCTTTTTGACCCCAGGGACTGTTCACTGGATTGCAGATTGGAGCGAATGCCGACACCGTCTTGTATTGTCCAGGATTTTTTAAAGAGCAAATTAGAGCACCGTGGCCTCCCATACTGAAAATATTAAATTTAATAACTTACTTTTTAATTTAAAAAGTTAGTTTTCTCAAAAAGAAACGTGTTTGGTAAAAATTTACCTATGTCCCATTATTGACTGCTTGTCGGGGATAGTCGGAAATTTTTCGTTTATCAGAGCCGGTAGTTCTTTTGTTATGTAACTGTACATTCTGTAATTGTTTTTCCATGGCTCTTCAGTTGCATCTACGTAAAATCCAGCACCGGTACCAAAGTCCCAAGAGGTTTCTTCACCAGGAATGTTAAGACCTCGAGGACTCGTATCGGGTGCAACGATAATAACTCCATGCTCAGCTGCATATTTTTGAGCTCCAGCTTTTTGTACAAAATTTGCTTCTGTGCATGTCAATCCTGAGAGCCAATAGATAACTGGTACCGGACCACTTTCGGCTTGTGGTGGTAAGTATACACCGAAATTCATCTTGCATTTTAATTCGGTGCTGAAATAATTTTTATTTTCGTCAGGAAATGTGCTTCTACTTACATTTTTGGATTCTCAAAAGCATACCGTTTTTCCAACGATTATAGAATCTATTTTTTAAGCTTTAGAAAATAAATTATACGAAAATGAATTAAAATCTAAGATATATTTAATGAAATAATAAATTTTATTATTAAAAATAAAGTTTGCAGTAAGTCAATAATAACCTTAAATATACTACAAGAAAGATATTAAAGATAATTGTAGTGATAATTATAGTAAATAGGTACCTTTCGTGAGAATAGATCTTTTGCCATCCTCCAAAGCACTTATTGTTGCTTACTAAAGTAACCTCAGTCATCTGGAAATCGTCAAAAAACATTCTTGAAAATGAAAGACTTTTCAGACTTAGAGAAAACGTGACAAAATGAGAATTTGACGTGCATAAGTGAACTATGACCGGTTTGGGAAAAGATAATTTGTGAGCAAGGTCAAGTGATATCTAAGAATAGTGAGGTTATCCACCTCTTTGATAAAGTATTTTCGCGTCTAGTAGTTAAAAAATTAGTTTTTTAAATAGTACTTGTGTTTCTCTTATCAAGAATCTTATCTTTATTTACCTTACGAATTCGTATCACGTCAAAATTTGCTTTTTCTATTGAAAATTTTACTTTTTTTATTATACCGGTTGATACATGGACACGATCACGAATGACACGATGCAATGCGGCTCCAATAAGCTTTTGTAACATTGGAAAGATAAATTTCGATATTTTGCCGCTTTTATCGTGTTTCGAAATTCAAAAGCGTAAAGATAAATTATCGGGTCATTATGCCATTATCGCCATTATATATAATTTTGTTGGAATATCAATATTTTTGACTTGGCAACTGAAAGAATTTATTAAAAAATTGAGGTTATATCTTCTTTTTTTTTTGGATTTGAAAATGTTGAAAATTTAAAAACTTTAAAAGCTATGTGAAACAATTAGGCAAAATTTTTTAGATATGTACAGTTTTCGGTAAAGAATATTAATTTGTAATGAAAAATACAGAGTGACAAGATTAAATTTTTCAATTTCCCTGATTTTCCCTAACTTTCAGACAAATTTCCCTGACAGAAAAGTATTAAAATATTTTCCTGACAGCTACTCGCATTTCCCTGACATTTCTCTGACTTCCCTGACATATGGCCACCCTGAAATATTAAGGTAAAGTTTAGGTATTAAATTATATTATTATTAAAATATTATATTGCAAAATATTCTTATTATAGCACATTTTATTTGAAAATTGTAGGTACAAATATCCATTAATAAATTATGAATAATAGTAAATAAAAACAACTTCTTTAAAGTCCATATTGCATTATCAAATCCTTGTCGTATAGTTTAGTTACTTTTTTTAACCTGTTGCACTTTTTTTTTGTCTCTGTT
>JAUESH010000044.1:11600721-11643739 GCA_032275165.1 Synergus magnus
CATATTGCATTATCAAATCCTTGTCGTATAGTTTAGTTACTTTTTTTAACCTGTTGCACTTTTTTTTTGTCTCTGTTTTTTGAGCTTTGCCTTATTGGGCAGTGTATTGCACTTTTTTCGGAAGTCTTGCTTCTACTTGAGGCTGAAAGGAAAAAAGAAAAATGGTAATTTTTAAATTTTTTTAAAAACTGATTTAGTACAATTAAGTGAAAAATACCATCGTCAGAGAATTGAGGTTCAAAATTCACAATGCAACTGATGCTTTCCCGAGAAGAAGACGTTGTTCTTGCGCTGGCTCGACTTCCACAACGAAATCTAATATCCATTGAACCAGCAAGACTTTCGCACCTACTGGAACTAGGCGATGGTTTCATGTAGTATTTACAAGGCAATTCTATACTTCGAGAAGCTAGACATTTTTTAACATATGCCTCTGCTTCCACATGACGAATGGTAAATTCTGCTATTTGTTGGAGAGCCAGATTGTTTAGCTCTTGAAGTTCCCTAGCTTCAATATCTTTCTGCAAAAAGCATCCATTTGTTATTTTTATTCAAAGATTGACAAATGTTGTAAACATAAATTCCCAATGAATTACCTCTTGCCACAAAATTGTTTCGTCATCAGTACAAATGCACATGTTTTGAATATCTTTAAAAGCCTTTCGAAGACTCTTCTCAGCTCTTAAAAGTTTTTCCTTCTGTTCAGTAATTTGCTTCTTCAGATTTGCCAAGAAGCTTTCCTTATTTTGTCTCTCGTCTTTCGTCCTTTCGATATCTTTTACAAGTATTTGATAATTATCTTCCATTTTCTGTAATATATTATTATGAACTGAAAATTCAATCTCTTATTTCTTGATTAAATTTATTACCTTTAGTTCTTCCTGCAGTTTTTCAAGTTGAAGTTTCCTCTGCCTCTTTTTTTCTAGCACATTATACATCTCTTCATCTAATTTTTTTTGTTCAACTTTTTCTGGTCCATTTTCATCGACAGGAGCTAAACTCGATTTGTATTTATCATTACAAGCATTTACGATCCTCAAAGTATTTTCCATGCTTTCTATCTCCTGTTCAGCTTTTCTAATTGTTCTATCCAGTTCATCACCCTGTTCTTGGAGTAAATACTTTTCTTGAGCGTTTTGTATTTTCAAATACGTTGTATTCAAAGGTGTCCCGTCTGCTGGGTTTACCCCAATAAGGGCATTACTATTATCGTATCTGAATTTTAATTGCTGAATTCGAGTCTTCCTTTCAAAAATCATGTTTCGAAGTTCTGAACATTCACTCAAAGCTACTCGTTGTTGAATTGATAAAGCTTCTTTTTGAGCTTTGATTTCCGCCATCCTTTCTTGCATACCCTAAAAATTTATTCCGATATTCAATTTTTACATTTGATTAATTTTATTATTTAATTTCCCTATTTGACATTCAATTTCTTTACTCACAGCTTCTATCTGAAGTCTGTATTTCTCTAAATTGTAGACTTTTCCATCAATACTAGACATTAATTTCTCTGCTTGATTAACTTTGAGTCTCAATAAATTTTCTTCTACTTGTTTTTCTTCATTTGACGCTTGAACTAATTTAAGTTGCTTTTCTCCACCTTCTATTAATAAAGACAGTTCTTGTTTTTTATTTCTTAGACGTTCTAATTCCTTGTTATTCGCTAGAGCCTGTGTCATTTCTCTCAAGTCGTGCTTTGGAAAATATAAAAAATATTAATACAATTACGCTTAATTATTCGCAATCACTGTAAATTTGTATGTGATTAACTTACTTCCAAATGATCTAATTGAGTCTGCAATAATTTAGAAACTTCCATCTTCTCACTATAGACCTTCTGCAAATCTTCGAGAACTTTTTGTTTCCTGACTAATTGATCTCTGTCGTTTTCAACATCTGTTAAACGTTGGAGTCGTATTTCACACTTCTGAGCTTCCAGCTCGACATTATAAAGATCCGTTTTTTTTACTTTTTGCAATTTTTCAACTTTTAATCGAAATGTTCCTAAGGTTTCGATTTTTTTCTTTTCACTCTGACATCTCAAAGAGATTACTTTTTTCTCATTTTCCATTTCGCCAATCTGATTGGCTGAGCGCAGAATTAAAGCTTGGAAACGGTTCATTTCTTTCGTAATATGCGATTTACGCTTATCTTCTTTCTGGTATTAAATTAAATTAATAATAAATCAAATTTAAAACTTGTCATTGTTTTGTATTTTAAAAATATTTTTGATGAATTAATTTCACCTCAATCATTTTTTCCAATTGCCTCGTTCTTTCTTCGACGTTCATTTTCTGACTGCTAATCTCTTTCAAAGTAGCATTTAAATCTTCAATCTGCTTTCGACAATCGTTCAATTTTACTCGCTTATTTTCAATTTCAATTTTTTTCCTTTTTATACAAGCTCGCTTGTTCTGTGTCTGCTGAGCGTACTCTTCTAAATTCTTTTTCTGTATGTGAATCTGAAAAGCAATGCCAGTATAAGTATTAACAATTCATTACTTAATTTTGATTATTTTATTTTCCAGTAATATTTTGTAATTTGAATTAATTTTACTTCCGTTTCGTAAGTGTCAATCCTTTCTGAAAGCTTACGTTGCTCTCCTCTAGCCATTGCAACTTTTTTCTCCAATTGCTGAATGTTGTCTTCCAATTCTTTATTATTTACAAATTGATTATTTAGAAATTGTTCAGCTTCTTGAAGTACTTCCATCTTTTCTTTTGCAATCTCTCGCAACGTTTCAATTTCCTATGAATAAAAAATAGATAACTATTTTAATAACGTTTTATCTCAATTTTTAGAAAACTGAAAATAAAAAAATAATAAAAAATTGTTTACCCTACGGGATTCTTGAATAGCGTTGTCCCTTTGTCTCAAAACAAGAACACTCTGGGTCCATTGATTAATTAATTGACGTCTTTCTTTCAAAGCTAGGACGTACATTTTCGCAGTTTGATCCAAAACGACCTCCATCTCACTGACTTTATCAACAGCCTTCACAATTCCTGCTCTGTAAACTTCTAATTCTTCTCCAAGTTTCTGACGCTTCAACTCGTATTCCTAAATAATCATAAAATTCAAAAATTATATAGGTAATTTTAACTCTAATTTTTTCGTTTACTCAACTTGCCTTGAATTTTTTGGCGTCAGACTTAATGAATTGTTGAATCAATTCATTATCTTTTCCCTCGCGTTGTAAAGTTTTTTCCCAGTGAAGCAGGCGAGTTTGATCCAATTTTATAGTAGATTGCATTGATTTTAATTTGTCATTAATTTTTGCCAAGTCCTTTTCCATTTTAGAAATTCTTTCCATTGCTTCCTTTTTTTCTTTCTCGAATTTGTGTATTTCTTGATTAAGACTGGATAATGTAGATTGAGATGTTCTATAAAGATTATTTTCAGCTTCAATCTGGGCTGAATGAGCCGTAATGAGATTTTGATTGTGGTCTCTTTGAGACTCAAGGTTGACGACATTCTTCTTTATTGTTTGAATAAGTTCTTCTTTAGTTTCCAATTTTGATGATAAAGAAACTTTCAACTTTCTTTTTCTCTCCACCTTCAACAAATAGATAAAATTATATTTTTAATAATATAAATTAATTAATTAAATAAATACGTATTCGTAGTACTATTTATGTTCTGACCTCTTCTTCAAGCCTTTTGTTCTCTTCATTAGCGATTGGAATCCGGAAGCCATCATCCCATCCAAGTTCGGTCAAAACTTCTTCGATTGTTCCAGTCATTTTTAGTTAATTCTTTTTATCTAAAGTTAATCACTTTATCAATTAAATTAGATATAGTCTAATGATTACTGGAACGGTGATAAACAGAAGGGTCACATCGTCTCTACTGGGATCCATGGTAACCTAACGAAAAGGTCGATTCTCGGCTCGCATCAATAAAATACGAGGATACCAGAGGGTGATTTAAATTAAAAACATCCCTGCGCTCCACCCCACTAGGATAAATCATTTTGATATCCTAAAATAATTGGTACATAAAAACGTAATAACCTTTTGACGCTTTTGACAGATTTTTCCTAAAAAACAATTCTCTTCAATGTCATCTTTCATGTGTTTATTACATACTGTATACAATTATATATAAGTATGTATAATCTTCATTGTACACTGCGGAATGTAAATAATTGTTATCACTGCTAATTATACAATAAACAATTAGTAAGCGCTAAAGCTGTATATTTGTTAATAAAAATTAGATTGTAAATTGTTCCAAATTATCGTAAATATTTTCAAGATTTAGGAGCAAAAGAAAAAATGAATCGTTTTTACCTCAGCAAAAGTTAAGCAAAATATTAAAAAACAAATAACGACTTTGAAAATAACAATATATGTATATATACATTTAACATAACAGATATTATGCAGATTATAGCGTTACCTTTGCTGAGAGAATATTAGTAAAGCAGATTAGTAAATTGAAAAAGGGGGAATAAACTCGCGATTCAATATAATGTTGACACAGAACTTCCAAGAAATTCTTTTATTTTCGACGTTTTTCACGTCTGTTCTATTATTTCTTCTCTCCTTAAATCTTGTTAATTCAACAACTTTGAAAGTATTTGGCACGAACTTTAGAACGTGCTATTACAGATAAATACTTTGATTGAATAATAATCTCTCTGTTAAGACTCTAAATACTTTATAACAACCCGTTAACAATTCAAACTATTCCTTAGAGATGTAAAAATCTAAAACAGCTTCTAGATTGAAGGCTTGACAAAAAAAATGCAAAATACAAAATAAAGCTGATAAAATTCGAAAATATACATTCTACACTGCCGGCAGTGATTTTACAAAAATATAGAGTGCTGGATAAATGTAAATACGGTTTAAAATCCTGTAGTATTTTTCGGAAATGAAGCATGAACCTCTCTTGGAGATTTCGTAAAGTTTTCGTGGGACGAAGACTTATTGATATAGTTGAATAATCAAGTTTATTTCGTAACTTCGTGAATTGCAGAAGCAAGATACTCGACGTTTTTGGATGTAACTCCAGCCATTGATATTCGACCGTCTTTTGTCAGATACACGCTGAAGTTTTTGGTCAGATTCTCCACCTAAAGTAATTAAGAACAAAAAATTTATCAAATTAAATTACAAAAAGTAGAAAAAGATAAACATAAATTTACTTTGGAACTTTTTTTATAATTACCTCTGGAGCTTTAAGACCAGTAAAGCAGAACATTCCAATTTGGTCAGTAATGTGAGACCAATCTCGTGTGCTTCCGCACTTCTTCAAGTTTTCTCGCAATTTCGTTCTCACTGATATAATTCTATCAGCCATTCCTTTGACATCACTAAGCCACTCCTTCTTCAACTCTGGGTTTCCTAAAATTTCCGAAACAATTCTAGCTCCGTGAATAGGGGGGTTCGAGTACATCGGCCTAATCAAAATTTTAAGCTGCGAGAGTGTTCGAGCAGCTTCTTCTTTATCGGAACAAATCAACGAAAATGCACCCACACGTTCGCCTGGAAAAAATATGTCTTTTATTATTCATATTACTAAAATATTGAACATATAATTATGAAAATGGAACTCACCGTACAAGCCCATATTCTTTGCATACGATTGAGCAAGGGCAATCTTATGACCATCTTTTACGAAGAGTCTCACTGCCTGAGCATCTCTGTTTACGTCTCCTACAGAAATAAGTACATAATTTAATTATCTTAGACTAAAACTTAATTTTGAATAGCTTTTAATTTTTTTTATTCAATTGTTCCTTTACCAGAAGCAAATCCTTGGTACGCCATGTCAAAGAAGACAAAGAGATTCCTTTTCTTACTCAAGTGGGATAATTCTGCCCACTGCTCTGGTTTTGGATCAACTCCAGTAGGATTGTGTGCACAAGCATGCAGTAAAATGACAGATTTTTCTGGAATTTTCTGAAAGAATAGTCAGGTTTGTAAGAATAATAACTTTTAAATTATTTTACGAAGCTTTTTACAGTTTATATGCATCATGTCAATGAGTTTAAGGTATAAAATTGTCACTTACATTTATATCATCTAGGGCACCTTGAAAGTCTAATCCGCAAGTTTTCGGATCATAGTATCTATAAGACTTGGGAGTAAGCTTAGCTAATTTAATTATAGGACCGTGGTTTCCCCAGGAAGGCGTTGGAATGTATACGTCTCTGCTAGATGAGAAAAAGTGTTCTAGAAATTTCATCCCGACCCAAAGTGCTCCAGTACCAGATATACTTTGTACAGTTGAATTCTACAAAACGATTTAAAATTTTCAAATTAGCATAGATATTAATTCTTTAAATGCTAATTAGAATTATTATTGTTAGTAGAATTATTGTTCGTACCAAGCCATTAGATACGATTTCGCTTCCATCTCCAAGAGCTAAATTTATACTATGCTTGCAAAATTCTGGATTTCCAGAAATCGGAGAATACTCCTTATCTAAATTTTTGGACTTCATTTTTTCTTCAGCCTGAAAATAGAAAATTAAAATAGAAAATAGAAAATTCACGGGTCAATCAGATATTTTAAACTCTAACAGTATTTTTTTAAATGCATAGAATTTAGCTTTTGCTTACTTTTAGAACACTAGGTAAAACGAAGGGTTTGCCATTATCGTCTCTATAGGCGCCAACTCCCAAGTTAATTTTCTTAGGGTTTGGATCCTTTTTAAATGCTTCGGTTACACCAAGAATCGCATCTGGTGGACCCATTTCAACGTTACCCCACCATGAGCTGTAAAAGAAATAAATGCTTAATATATTGTATATAACAGAATTAAAAAATTTATTTATTTTCGTGGGAGACTCTAATGATTGCTTCAGCACTGACATAATAAAATTAATACAGAGGAGATGTCCTTATCAATTGAATAACAATTTTGTTATTCAATTTAGATCATACGATAAAATTACATCCTATAGAAGCAAATATATTAAAGTAATCGAAGGATAACTCCTAAGTGGAAATAACCTAGAGATTATAAATTAAGCACACTCTGCTAAGATTATAAATTGAGTAGCGAATAAAGCACATGATGAATTATGGGATTAAAAAAAGAACGACAAGTGCATAACCATCAATTAAAATTTTTACCTCACTTTCTGCGAAGATATAAGAGAAATACCATTTCCGGCGTTTTTAAAAAGGCCCCCAGAGGTTGTAAATGCGAGCAGCCTGGTACTTTGTGCCATTTTTGAGGCTTATAATCAGAAATTAATCTCGATCCAAAACTGTTGGTGTTGGAAACTGTTCCAACTGTTCAAAACTATAGCACACTGCTTGACGAGCTTGACGTCTCTCGTTACTTTAACGCATGCGCATTTCTATCCTAAAAGAGTTAAAAAGGTTATCACTTAATTAAATCATATTAGTTGTTTACTCACTTTTTACTTATAATTCTTATTCCTACTACATTTACATTTTTATACACACTAACTTTTTTAATTAATAATAACATATTGTCATTGAACCAAATGTTTTTACCGTAAGTTTTGATTAATCAAAATGATCTTGAACCTATTATTTTAGAAATAAAACTTATATTTATAAATTAATAGAGAACCTCTTCAACCACGATACTTTTTTCTAGTCAATTTATAATTGTTTTTCACCTGACTTTAAATTTCCCGCCATATTACTCTGTACTGAGAGACAACCAATGTCACCAACTGTATGCAACAAAATTTTACAAAAGTCGTTCGTTCATTGTTCAGAATAAAATCCATAATTTTTTGTTTAGTATCGATTGCATTATTAAATCAAATAGGTTTTGAAAATGAAACTAATTTCTAAATACAGTTATGTGCAAAATGGATTGTTTAGTCTTATACATTTGGTAGCATTGTGTGTTACGGTATGTGGCCATCATGGAATTGAAAAAAAACATAATTCAAAGTGAAGTGAATTTTAGTCACGTGCATGTAATTCAACACTGATTATGCATACATTGTGTGATTATTATACATTGTATAACCACATCAATTAATCTCTGTTCAATACTATATACATATATAGTTAAGATATATGTCATTGGAAAAATTAGGTTCTCATCAGTCCAGGCCGAGGTCACGGCTACAAGCCAAACAGGTTTTGTTAAAATACATATTCCTGAGGTTTTGATTATCTGATAGAATGTGCGCGAAACTGAATTCACTGAATTGTTAGTGTTACGTATAGAAAGCGAGAAGGTAATCATTGAAATATATTGGCTAACCTACAAATTGTATCACATTCATCATGGCTTTATCAAGAATCGGCAAGTCTCAAAATTTATCCATACTCTCTCGTCTTAAGCACGAAGGTACGTGAAAGTCTATTTTATGATTTTATAGAGGTAGTTGGAGTTTAGAGTTTTTGACATTTTATGCTCGTGTGTAATGGTTGCATAAGTACAATGATTGTAACAATTTAGACATTTTCTGCTGAATCAGCTGTCTAGTTAGAGCAAAAATTTGTTTACTAAGAAGCTTATAAAGTTATAATATATAAAATAATACAGAGATTTTTTATTCTGGAATGATTAATTACACGTTTCAGCATCATCTCTTGGCGAGATTCACCACACAAATCAAAACCGTATCAAGAATTTCCACGTCTCCAGAGTTTTTCGTTACCCAGAAGCTCCAGCTTTGCCCTTGCCTACTAATATATCTGAAATTTTCGACAACGAAACAAGTCGTTTTACACCAGAAAGAACTCGTGACATTACCACTCCAGTCTTGCTTTATAGTTTCAGCAATCACAAACAATTATCAGCAGGGTCAAAAGGATTGAGACCTTCCTTTGATATCAATAGCTCGAATTGGACGACTGTAAGTCAACAAGATTCACATGTGGAGTCCTACGATTGTTTCGGACCTTTGAGTTTAAATGGTTCGATGCAAACCAACGTACCGAAACCTTTTAATTCCACTGGAAAATGTACTTACTTGAACATGCCTGGTGGCCAGTGGTTTAGAGATGGAAAATATATTGCTGAATCACAGCTTCTGAAACGAGATAACAAAAATGGTTTGTTTTAATATGATCTGTTCTGAAAATAAAAAAAATACGAGTCCGTCCATTTTATCATTAAAAAACTTATCTTAAAGACAATAAGATTTTGAATATATAAAATATAGTTGATAATTCTATATTTAAGGTATTTCAAATTAATTTTAAATAAACAAATATTGTATTTTTATACTTAACCTTAATAAAGGAATTCTAATTACCTCTATTGTTTTCCTAAATAAAAGAGTCTATGGTTTCTCCCCCAAATAATTTCTATATAACTTTAAATAATAGAGATTATGAAAATAAGTCAAGAAGGCCTTCAATCCGTATGAGTAGTCATTTCATCTGGAAACTTAAAAAAAGATATTAGTAGAAACAAAAAACTTAATATTGAATAAATGTTTTTCTCGCTTTACTCTTTTTAGTTTATTATCGATAAGCTGTAGAATTCTCTTTTATCGTTTAGGTCTGGTCAGTGATCCTGTTTTTGTGAATGCTTTATTCTATACCAATGTAAGAAATTATTCTACGGATAGCATGAGTTCTAATAAGACAAAAGCCTCTGAAACTGATGCTTCTAAAACTGAAAAGCCAAAGTTGGTATTAACTAAAAAGGAGAAGTTCAAGATCATGGTGAAAGATTATGGAATGACTCTCACCATTTTTCATGTTACAATTTCTCTAATATCACTTGGCATATGTTACACCGCTGTCTCAAGGTTAATTCTTTTTAAATATTCGCATTAGTAATAAGTATGTAATTTAATTAAAAGTTTTCTAATGCAAATTCTTTTATGAATTACAGTGGCGTCGATATGACAAAGGTTATACGTATCATGTCTGAAAACAACAATGAATTAGTGCAAAAAATCATGGTTAACTCATCGACATTTGTTGTAGCTTATAGTATCCACAAACTGATGGCTCCTATAAGACTCGGTACTACAATGGCAGTAGTGCCTTTCCTGGTCAGATTTCTAAGAAGAAAAGGAATTTTGAAACATCCAGATATCGCTAAGAAAATAAAAGAAGCAAAGCTAAAAGCCAGTGGGACTGGTTAATTCAAAATTGTTCGTTCCAGACGGGACAAGAAAAATGCATTTTCTAAATAAAATTACCATAAGCGAATTTAGAACCTATGTATGATTCTTATTCTATCTCTTTTTTTTTTCCTATTCTCAAATGGACTCAATTCGTTAATTAAATTCCAAGTGATTCCAATTTACAGAGAATTCGAATTTCTTTAAATGAAAATAGGAACAGTTTTTCTTTGAATATCTCATTTATTATATAAAGAATATAATGCCGATCGTAATTTTACACAACATTACGTGTACACACGTAGGATATTTTCGCTTCGCGTATGCAACAACATACCCACACTTTAATATATCTAGAATAATCCTTTCAAGCGCCGAAAAATTCTTGCCCAACATTTACAAAAGCTCGACATGTTTCAATGGACGAATTTATTAAATTTAAATACAACAAAGTATTCAATATTGAAAAGATCGTTATTGATTGACCCGCAATTGTCGAGTCCTATTCTCATTTTTTAGCAGGCGTTAAAACACAACGATTCAGACATTTATGTACACGATTATTTAAAAATATTTTATCATACACAATTGATAGTAAGAACTAAAACTGCATTTATGTACATGATTAGCTAGCCTTATCCGCTTCTTACAATAATCTAATTAAAGGCTCGGAGGCAATAAGGGGATATAACTTTTAATATGGAGCCAACCATATTAATAGTTATACCCCCTTATTGCATCCAGGCCCTCAATTCAGTTCTTTACTTCTAGTGAGAATCCTTCAGCTTTAATCTCTTGTGATGCTTGATAATTATACGTGCACGTATAATATATCGACAAACTTGTCAAAATAGACTTAGTAAAAAATTAGATACAAAAATGATTCTCTCAACAGGTGTAGAAGTCTTATGTGAGTATTACTATGCGATTCTATGCTTTGTAAAGGGTATCGAAATTGAAATTATTCGAGTTTCTTAAGCTTAAGGAAAAGTCAGTAGCCTTTCAACGAGATAGAAAAAAGAAACTAGCTTCGACACTTTAATTTAATGATTGATTTGAGCAGAGTGTCGAAAATCATTTCAGTCATAATGTTCTGAATTAACCAAAATGGATTTCCATCCTTATAGTATATAAAATATAAAAATCAACGCGACAAACTAATTTTCGCGACACATAAAATATACTTGTAACACAAAAAATGCAAACAAACATGATTCTTGGCATTGGCACAATTTCAAAAAAGATACTTATTGTTAACTTGTTCTCTATCTCTACTCAGGAGTGATCTTTTAGGAACACGAAAAGTAAGACCTGCCTGAGTGGAACAATGTTGGCAGTGTATCGAGTATAATTCTTGGAAAAATTATTTAGAAGCTCTCGCGTTCCTCAGTTTTGATTTTGGAAAATCTCAATTTCCCATTTGATTAAAACACTATGTAATTCTTAAATATAGTTTGTGAATAAAGTTTTAAGATCAAGATTAAACATCTTACTTTATGAGGTAAGCTTAATTTTTAAAAAACGAATCTTAATAAAAATTCTAATCAATTACAAAATTCATTAATTGTCAGTCTCTTAAAAATATAAAAAAAATATTCTGTCCTATAAATGTAGAGTTTGAATTTTAGTTTCCTCTGGTGAAAGAGAGCGCCATCTTCTAAATAGTCATTTCTGAATTTTTCAAATTCATTGCATTATTTATGCGCTTCAATATAAGTGTATATAAGTCTTTCACTCTAATATGATTGCAATGCGAATTATGTTATTAAAAAGTGATGTTATTGGGATATGATGTTTAAATTGTCGTAATTTCATTTCTCTTAAAAGTTACGAGCCGTATTTAAAAATAATGTTTATGTTGATAGAGTAATTTCAACCTCTATTTTCATATATAATGATTTTGAAAATTTTAGAAATGAATGTTGATATTGCGTGCATAAAATTCTGAGATCTATACGTATGCTGTGGCACGTCGGCCTCGTACGTGATTGAAAAACAGTCGCCAGGTGGTAAGAGTTTTACTCGACCACACCCAAAAACTACTGGTGATACCTACGATCATAGCCATAAGATACTTTATCATGAAAACCTCGAATTCCGGACGACTTGAGACCTCGCCCAGAGGACAGGGTATCGCGTAGGAATTGAGATTGCACATGTCTCTGTTCCAAGTCAGCATCCAGTGATCAAAATAAGCCTGTTCGTAAAAAAGGCAGGCGATGACTATTAAAGCCGGCACAGTGTAGAGCACAGAGAAAGTTCCGATTCGTATCATGAGCTTTTCCAATTTGTCAGTCTTAGTTCCGTCGTGCTTCATGACTGTACGAATTCTGAAGAGAGAAACAAATCCAGCGAGGAGAAAGGCTGTACCGAGTACGAGGTAGACGCAAAGAGGAGCCAAAACGAATCCACGAAGTGCTTCGACGTTCCAGAGACCAACATAACAAACTCCAGATAGAGTGTCCCCTGCAAAAATAATAAGATTATTTTAATTTGTTTTCAAGAATGAGTAGTGAATAGAGAATGTAAGTTAATTTTAAATTTACCTTCTACTTTTCCCATAGCGAGGATTGTAACAGTTTTAATAGCTGGAGCTCCCCAAGCAGCTAAATGAAAATATTGTGAGTTAGCTTCTATTGCTTCGTGTCCCCACTTAAGTCCAGCAGCTAGGAACCAAGTTAGAGTCAGGATGACCCACCAAATGCTGGAAGCCATTCCGAAGAAGTAGAGAACCATGAATAAAAGGGTGCAGAGTTCGTGTTTTGTGCCCTGAGTAATAGGAGATATCATGCGAACTTTCATGTCCAATGGAGGTGGGAAAGGTTCTCGGCATGATATCGCGTTTCCAGCAGCCCAACCGATTACGTATGCTAAAGCTACCATCAAGTAGCATACTGATAGAAATATGATTGGTCTCTCTGGATACCTGTGGTTAAAACAAAGTTATCAATTATTTTCTAGACTTGAGATTTTATATTTTCATTTCAAAAGGGCTAATGACAATAAAGCCTCTCTCACCTAAACCTCTCCGTGTCGATCAAGAACGTCAGAAAAGTGAAAAAGCATGAAACTGCACAAAATGCTGCCCATGTACCAATCCAAACTCTTGCAAATTTTCGTTCTCTCTCCGTGAAAAACATCCCTTCACAAGGGGCTCCACAGTTGTATTCTACCTTCTCCCCGACCTTCAAAGAATATCCCAGTCCATGCGGGATTTTGAATTGCGCCGGACAAACGAACCCATGTAATTTTCCACCCTGTATTGGCCCGTAACTCTGCTCGAAGGACTTGACTCCATTGGACCAGGATGATGGAGGCTGAAACTCCGCAGTCGGCACTTTAAGAGGTGTATCCATGATCGTCGGCTCCGAGGGTGTATCCTCATCCTGTCCAACACACAATTCAGCACCCCCATATACCGGGAACCCGGAGCAAGCAAAACTTTCGGGCCAGTTGAACCCGAAGGAGTTCATCAAGTGCTCGCAGCCTTTTTTCGCATTTTCACAGAGTGACCTGCAGGGTGGAAGTGCTCTGCCCAGAATTGTACAAGGTGGTGCGTACAATGAGCAAAGGAAAAAATTCATATGAGGACTACATTTCATTTTCACTAGGGGAGAAAACTGATGGACTTCCTGCCCTGCATCCTCCTGTTTGTGTTGACCCAATAGGTTTGGCATGATGGTATAATTGTAGGGGAAGTCGAGGCAAAGATTTATGGTGAGAGGTTCGCATTTTTCGTGGGGTTTGTAAGGATCCGAGAAATCTTCTTTGATTTGGATTTCCTCAGAATGCAACGCATTCGTCCCTCGAATCGCGAGACAACAGAGGACTGCGAAAAGAAACGCCAAGTTTATCATCTTAGCTTGTTTCTCTTATTCTCGTGGGCTATCCAACCCGGATATATCCGCACATGAAACACGAATTCGCACATCACCAACAAATACGGATTCGCGACATTATATTCTCGACGAATGTGGAAACGCGCACCCTTGATTGAAGAACAAAAAATGGAGTAAGGGATGATTTAGGAAGTGCACTTTGCAAACCACTGTAAACAGATGAAATAGGTCATGAAATAAAATTGTATAGATGGAGGAATTGGGGAGTAAAATTTAACTGATAGATGGCGCTTGAACGGCGGGAAAATGAGCAAATTTGAATATGTAAGTAGTAAGTGTGTTCTTTGATATTATTTAAATATAATAAATGGGCATAAAAAAATAACGAAAAATGAAGAATACACTATTCACGATTTGATTTTGATTTTATTCCCGACTTGCAATGCACAATCGATCTCACAGTATGTATTTTACAAATCTTTCTCTCCATTCTGAATGATTGCGTATAGATATACCTGCACTACATTTTCTTGATTTAGATTTTATATATATATAGTTCTATCAGGTGTTTCAAAATTTCATTAATCAGAATTTTAATATAAGATAGATTAGAATACTACAATAGTAGAAGATCAATTCCTTATACAGCAATTTCAATTCAGTGTTCGTCCTATGATTCCAAGAAAACATTTCTGCCCTACAAATGAAAATAGCCGTATCTGCAGTTCGGATAAGTCACCTGTCACTTTTTCAAATCTAAAATAAAATTCATAAAAGCTCTTCTTTCTAGTTAGGTTTAAAAAACATACGTTTTGAAATGCGAAGTACGTAATATATATTATGAACCTAACTAGAAAGAAGAGCTTTTATGAATTTTATTTTAGATATGAAAAAGTTACTGGTAACTTATCTGATCTGCACTTACGGCTATTTTCATTTGGAGGGCAGATTTGTCGGTATAATTTCGTCTGTCTAAAATCAATTTAATAAATTTAAATGTAATAGATTTCAAAAAACGAAACACCCTTTGTGAACTTATATATTTTTAGATGGAAGTTTTCCACTCGCACAGGGTCGCACTTTTATTCGATATTTACAATATAATTTAATCAATAATCATTATTGCGAAATTAAGAATCACTTTTAGGAACAATTGTATTTTGTATCAGTTATTGATTACTAACAATCCCATTTATTAACATTAATTTTCTATATTCCTCTAAATTATAATCAAATACCTTGGCGAAAGTTTCGGATTGAAATTCATTCCGAAACAATCCGAAATTTGTATCCGAACCAAATAGTTTCATTCCGATCTAAGCCGAAGGAAGTTTTCAATCCGAATTAATCCGAATGAACCCAGTCAATCTGAATTAATCGGAATTAATTTGCACTTTCAATCCGAATAAATCCGGTCAATCCGAATGAATCCGAATTTTTCGTAATTATTCGGATTGATTCGGATAGACTGGATTCATTAGGATTGATTCGGATTTATCGGAATCATTCGGATTGAAAGTTCGAATTAATTCTGATTGACCGGATTCATTCAGATTAAAAATTCTGATTGACTTTGAATCGGCCTCGGATTAATTCGGATTGAAAACTTCCTTCGGATTAGATCAGAATGAAACTGTTTGGTTCGGATACAAATTCCGGAATGATTCGGAAAATTTCGGATTTGTTCTGAATTTTCAATCCGAAACTATCGCCAGGGTATAGTTAATGGAGATAAATTTTTTTTTAATTGATAATTTTGCAATAATGAGAACTGCGACTTACTCAAAGATTCTCATACATTGTAAACAAGTAAATAATTTATTTCAGCCTTAAGTCATTACGGTTAATAACACTTAATTTAAAGAAGAAGTAATATCGACCCAGCCACTCTTCACCCCTCTCTTTTTTTTGTACAATATATTCTCACTATAAAAAGCGTACAAAAGTGGAATTTTAACGTAGTTTATATAAAATGAGCCTTTAATTAGATTTCTCTGTATCACAGATTCTAAACTAAAGAAAACTAAATTTTGTTAATAAACTAACTATTAATTAATATGTGTACAAATGAAAACTTGTTTATGGAGAAATATTTAATAATAAATAGTATTAAGTAAAATAAGGTATATGAGAATAGAAAAGGTTTAAAAAAACAATTTTTTGATTGATTTACAGGTATGCGACGTAAGGAAGAGATGGCTAGTTCGATTCTAAGAGGTAGATAAAAAGGTAATTTATCTTTGTACGTATACTTATATATGAACTTAAATTAAGTACGCACTTATTTATATATATGTATATATGTATAGCATCAACGATATTTTATAATGGAAGAATCGTATGCAAACGCATTTTACGATTTCAAAATTCTATTCTTTGGTATTCAGCTGTTGCCACGTTGCTTTAGTAACGCGTTGATAAATTGAAAAATCAATAAAAATAAATAAAAATCTTAAATTTACAGAGTGCCTTATTACATAGACAAATTTAAAATACAATTACTACTTAATATGAGGATAAATGCAGCTCACGAATTTTGTATCCTAGACTACAAAAATATTTATTTTGAAAAATTCAAATACTAATACTTTGATGCATAAATTCGATAATTTTCTTCTTTATTAAATCAGTAAAAGAAAGATATTTTTTCATTGATATATTGCGTGGGCAGGAATTAGATATCTCGTTGAACAAAAGAGAAAAAGAAAGTTTTAGGTCTAATAATAAAAAAGTAATTCTTTTTGTCTCTCATTAATCAGAAGGCTTTCTTTAAATTTTGTTAAGTTCTAAAATTATTTGTGTGATTAAAAAACTTAATGATTTCTAACGTTCACTGGTCAATATTATGATCCTAAGAGAAAGAGAGAAAGAGAGTAAGAATCTTTGATGAAAACAGTAGGAAAAAATGGACAGAATTCTCTTTACAATATATATTTAAATGTCTGTGTACGTAGTTCTTTTTGTACGAGAATCAAATCCGTACTTTTATTTATATTATTGAATCCCTATCTAACTATACCTATGTACTTATACACGAAATTTTATCTATTTGAATTTCTAGCTTTGAGAGCGTGCCGAATGAAAATTATTATTTTAATGCCAGTCAGCCAGTAACAAATCTAATTTCACAATGTCGAACTATTCGAATCTTCTTATCTTACGTTACTTTCTTCGATCACAAACTTTTTTAAATATTTAAAAAAAAAAAAAAAATTACTCTTCTATAATTGATAAAAAATAATTTTAATTCTGATTATTATAGATAAGTAAAACATATTTAAATTCTTCGACCAGAGAATATCACAACGTCGGAAATTAAACAGATAAAGAAATAGAATAAAAGGAATTTTGCAAAATCTGATATTTCAAATGAAAAAGTCTATAATTAAATGTAAGAATTGTTATTTATTAAGTCTTTTTTTTTTTACTGGAAATGGCTCTTGGCGTGTGAGTCTGAAAAAATAGGAAGAATTACGTCTGTTTTGAGCAAACGACCGCTCTACGCTTTATAAAAAAAATTAAGTTCAAGTTGACTAAAACGAAAGCTATTATTGAAAAGACTTCATTTTGGTTGAACAAAAATTTTTGTATGCCAACTTGAACTTAAGTTTTCCATGTTATATGCGAACGTTTCGATGAAATGTCATACGCTTGGGAAGATTTACATTTGGCACTGGTTTTAGAGGAGAACCCTTAAAGACTAAGGAAGAATTGGAATTTTCGCTCAATCGATCAGTTTTTCTGATCTGACATCTATGACTTCTGCCATTTATTTACATTTGAACCAATTCTGAGGAAGAGAGTCGTCAATTTTTGTTTTTATTTCAATTTTCGAAATATTCTACTTTTCGCAAAACAGCCTTGTTTCGTATTTAAAATATATTTTCTAATCTCACTGAGTTCAACGAAAACTACTTTAAAACTTACTTTACAGCATTTTATTTTTTTGAACTGAATTTTTCAGTCAATAGAATTTTAAATTAAAAATAAAAAGTTTAACTAATTTACTTGAACTTTCAATTTCATTGAAGCTGTCAAGAAACATCAAATCAAATAAAGATCTTGAAAATTATTAACAAGTTTTTTGAATGAAAGACTGATAATACTGAGTCCATTTAAAATCATTTTCTCTTGCGAGCATGACCCGTAGGAGTGTTGGAATATGTATTTCTTCTTTAATTTTTGCGTTGTTTTTGGAATTAGGTTCATTCGTCGTGACGACGACGATGATGAGGATTCCTGGTTTCAGGGTTGACTGTTCATCACAGTAGTTCGTCTCGAATATCCTCGTCTTGAAACTGTTTCACCCTGAGCTTCACATTCGCGTTTCACCCTATTGATGATATCAGCTACTAGTTTTTCTTCTTTTTCTCGCTGATGTTCCCAATCTGGACCTCTCGCAATCTGAAATAAGGTAAATCAATTATTAAGGTGACCTCAAAACATTTTCAAAATTCCATAACTTGTCCCTGACTATTAATATTTAAGTATCAGAATTCAAATTGTCAGTTTTTCCAATGCTAAAACGGGTTTATAAATTAGTTAAGTATAATTTTTATTTAAAGGAGAACCTACGTCTAGATTTCTTGTCCTGGTTTTTTTATAGCCGAGATCCTCTCTGTTTTCATCATTTTCGTTGTCTGAATGCCTCGAGCTCAAGTGACCAATGTAGCCTTTTCTGGACTTGAAGTAGGCATTGCAACTGTTGCACTTAAAAAGAGGTGCAGGCTGATTTACTTGTGTTGACACGTGCAGTTTGTACTTGTGCCTATTTAAAATTTAAAAAAAAATGTATAAAATGTGTATTAATTTTAAATTCCAAATTGGACTTTTAGAAATTGAAGCGTTCAAAATTGAAAATTTCAAATCAAAATTTCCAATTTGGTATATAAAACTTTTTGAAATATTAAAATTTACCTGTACCAACGGGTTCTCGATGGAAGGACCTCCCCGCACCACTTGCAAACGACCGTTCCATCATTTTGAATCAGGTACTCAAGCAGCTTGTAAAACAATGTTATTCGATTTTTTCTTTTTTCTTTTTCAAATATTTCTTTCAAAAGTTTTTTTTTAATCTTTTCGAGAAAAAGTACAATTCCAAATTTAATTTTTGTAATAAAAACATTTATTGCAGACATTTAAGTACATAGCTCACAAACCTGGTAAATAATAAAGACAAGTATACTTAATTTAGAAAAAAGTTTCTAAAAACGATGAGCTTTGCTTCGAATATTTTCAAGATGTGTTAATTTAACAAATTTAACAATTCTTCTGTAAATTCACAGTCTCGAAATTTTTTTCAAGAAAATTCAAAGAAACAAGACGTAACACATTTTAATTCCTATTTTTAAAAAAGCACTTAAATAATAATTTTATAAATAAATACCTTTATATATTACTTTGATTAAGGAAGAATTACTCTAAAATGGTTGCAATCATTTTGTCTACTATCATCTAGCATAAACTATTTTTTTCCAATTCATGAGACATTTAAAAATTATTGCACTGCATCTAATCTTCTAAAAGGAGAATGTTTAAATAAATTCAGCTAGCTATAAACTGTCTCATGAAAAGGATTTTCATATATTAATTTTCTATACATTAATTAATTAATTACATAAAGGAGAAATTAAAGTGAAATGGACTAAAATAACAATTTTAGAGGTAGGAGAATGGAGTGTATGATAAGTGAAATGGAAAAACTTTGGCATATTTGATAAAAGCTAAGATGAATCATGATAATTTGAAGTCTCAAGAATTTCCCGTGGTCGTAAGGACAGACTATTATCTCAAATCAAAATGCAAATTTTCGGGCCGGTTTGACCGGTTTTGAATTCAAAGATTTTAATTCTAATGAATTTTATTAAAGAACTTAACTTTGAAAATCAATCCAAATTGGAAAGCACTAGGATTATATTGAAAGATCTTTTTAAATTCGTCGTCTAAGGGGTCACTTACGAATATGAGCGTTTCCCTGACGATATATCTTTGTACTAATTGTCAGTCTAAAATAAAACCAAATCTACTATAGATATTTCCTAATCAGAAGGAAATCTCGGAAGTTAAATTTCTGGTACAATCCCCGTGGCGATGATGGGATGAGGCCACACCAGGGAATACGCCAGGACCTTTTTACATTTTCATTTGATTCGTATATTATTCGATGGGAATCTCGGATTTATTTTTTTTTTCTATTCTTTAAAATTTGATTATTTCTCTCTCATTTGTGTCATTTCTTTTTGATTTCTCTCGCTTTTTCTTTCTCCTTGTGGATTTTTCTATAACTCATATTCGAGGACGCAGTTTTCGTGGCTTTGAACGTCCCAACTTGGAAGCAAACGAGCGAAATTTCTTCTTCCGGATGTTTGGATGTGGCGTACTCCCTGTAGAAACTGCGAGAACAGTGGACCAACCAACCTGTTTCCTGACCTCTCCGTCTTCGGATTTCTGCAGATCACCTTGATCCCCCTGATCGCTCTGATCAACTTGATCGCCTTGTTCGCATGGATCCTCGTCCTCGGTCAGGAAGTGCATTCCTTCAGTCTTGATGAAGGGCCCACTTGAATCCGAGAATTGTTCGTCCCTACTGGTTGGCGAAGAGCAGATCTCGAATGTTATGTCGCTCGGCAAATGCAGCTGGTCATCTAGAAAAATGATACAAAGCGCAGGAAAATTTAGATTGAGTATCAATTTTGATATGATGTCTGATTAAAAATTACCTTTGAATAATTTATTGAGTCAACGATCGAGACTACAGTTTCTAAGAAAAATAACTTGAACAATAAGTCCAAATTATGTACTTAAAAGCAGAGTGGCCGTAAAACGTAATTTTTGAAATTCCCGACTTTTCTAGTGATCCTCCTGAATTTTGAAATTTCGCCAACGATGTCCTTTCATAGGTAAAGTTTGCTTACACAGTAAAAGGAACAGGTATCGGGATTTTCTAGCTGAAATACAATTAAATTCATACATACATATATATATTTTTTTAATGAAGGATGTGGTCGTCGATACAAGAAACGTCTGGTAGACTATTGCAATGTATATCACAAAGAGTTACAAAGAAACTACAATTAGATAAAAACAAATAAAAATAATTATAATTATAATAATAATAATTTTCTTGTAAACCGTATCGCCCACCAGGCACCAAGGTATAGGTACATTGACCGACGACTACAGTATATGTGTGTTTTGTGCCGGCAAGTGCATCTTTACTTCTTCCGTGTCAAAAATATTGTTAAAGTTTTTTTTTTTCAAAGGTGCATCCACACCAGAAGGGCGGACGTACAGTATAACACAATATATAATATACATTTAATATATAATAATATATAATATATTTTCTCTTGCAACTCTTTAATCGTTTAAAACTTTTTACTTTTCCTCCAATTGTCCTCAATTCCCTCTTCTTTCCACGAGCAATCTTTCTTTCTTATCGACAGTGCGTTGATTCTGTATCTTTTCTTTGCAAATTTCTTAATTTCAAACGCAAATAATTAATAATCTGTCTTTGTCGTACAATAATCACTTTCGCGCCTTCTTTTCCTTCTCCCTCTCCTTTCCGGATAACCTTATCATAACGTCTGTATTTTTTCGGGAATTTTCTTTTCTTTTTTCACAGAAAACGATCTACCACAAATCGCATTCGAGTTTCGTTCACGCCAACACGTAATACTAATTATTTTTCAACGAGTATTCCAAAAAATATAAAATCCACGTTCTAAATTTCCCAAACCAAGATAAAATTTATTCGTCGGGCAAAGGAAAAGAATACGCCCTCTATTTTAAATCTACTCTACGTCGTTAACTTTTTAAATAAAATATTTGCATCGTGAATATATATTTATAAAGATAATAAACTACTGCTCGCGCTTCTAACTAGTACCCGATGTTACAGTTGAATTAGAAATATAATAAACATTATTCGACGACGACAATAGTTATGCATCTACTATAATAGAAATTATAATAATAATAATCATAATAATAATAATAATAATAATATTCATCATCACCACCATCATCATCAGAATCATAGTGATATACATATGTATTTATGTATATAAAACGTAGCTGAGAAAACAGAAAAAACATTTGTTTCTGGTTCACAGTATCTTAATGGAAATTTCTTTTAATCGAAGTTGTCAAAAATTAGAATTATAGAAGCTGTTTAATATTAAACAATTTTTTAGTGCATTAGTAACGAAGAAATAAAGAACGAAAGACCTCATTTAATCGAGCTACTTTGAACAAGAAACATGCCCACTTACATACATTCCCGTCCAAACAAATATAAATCTGTGTTCTCTTAAATATCTGAATTATAAACTCACTCAAGGCACACAGATTCACACAATCCCTCGCTTAAGTAAAGCCGATGTGGAAGACCAATACTGCTTTCGGTTTCATTTTACGTACGAAAGCACGTAACAGATGCAAAAAAAAAAAATTACTCGTCGAAAGTTTTGCAAGCAGAAAGATCAAAAAGGAAGTAAAAAGTTTCAGATCGTAATCGAAAGAGAAATGTTCAATAATTTTTCCAAGTTATCAGATCATTTTAAATCACGAAAACGTAAATATGCAGTATTCTGAATCAAATTAAAACTCTACTTAAATAAGAGTTATGTAACTCTGACAAAAATCTTCTCATATCTGTCAACACAATCACACATTTCATTCCACATAATATCCTTAATTTCTAGATATCGATCGGCTATTAAATTATAACTTTTCCCTAACGTGCTTCCCAACACCGAAAAAAGGTCTCTCAACAATAACGTGTCATGTAATAGACTTTAAAATTTGTCTAAACGAATGAAAAATATTATTCGTATTACGAAAAAAAAAAAAAAAAAAAAAAAAAAAAAAAAAATATAAAAAAAAAAATAACCAACATCTGGTCTATGAATAGAATATAAACTCTATCTCTTTTCGCAAAACCTTTTCGCTCTAACGTGTGCGTGCATTTGTGCATTAATATTAAGTAATAATGCGCATCGTTGCTGGTACATAACTAGGAGTCAAAAATATGTAGCGTGCTTAGGAAACGATTAGTAATAATAATATTATTATCATAATTATTGTAAATATAATTGCAGTAACAGGAATAAAAATAATAATAATAATAATAATAATAATAATAATGTTCCAGTAATGATGCTCATAAGACAATAAGTAAATATAATAATAATAATAATAATAATAATAATATAATAATTAGCAATGATTATTTCTATAATACACATTTCGGAGACCTGTACACATATGCTGACGCTGATAGTCAGTAAACTTTGTATATCTGTTCATATTTTTTTTTTAACTACGCGATCCTTACGCATCTTTCGTTTCAGGATATCGTTATAAATTCTGCAATATAAATTCTCAATTACTAACGTTACACCACGTACTGTAGAAATCCGAGTTATCAAAAAGCCTCGAGAAACGCGACTATCTTCTTTGCAAAATTCATTTCATAATTCCTTCTCACTCGCTCAAAATAGTTCACAAGTGTAAAATATCTTTGTACATCTATCTGAACTTTCGCAAATGTATGCAATAAAAACACAGTTCCTGGGCACTTTCACTTTCTTTTCGAGAAATACTGTCGTCCTCGAAATAAGATATTTCTTCCTGAGTTCGAATTTATCAAAATTGATACTCTAATTTAGACTGAAAAATGAGAAAAGGGGAAAAAATAAACGGAAGAAGATGTGACACGCGTTTCTACACAGCAAATGTTCGGTCTGTATTAATACTGGAAGCACATACTTTACTCTTCGATTTAAAAAGTCACTCTCTGGTCCTCGACAGTTTAAAACTTTGTGCGTTTAACTACTAATTATCAAAAATTGAATTTCCATCGTCCAGTTTTTATAGAAAAAAGATGAGAGCTTTTAAGGCACAGAGTGAATAGATAATCACCCGATCACAGTTGCATTTTTTAAAGAACGTGTGATATAATGCGTTCACAAATATTAACGCGTCCACTGCAGTTGTACGGTAATATTTTTCTTTTTTTGTTAGAATTTTAAGATTAATTTTCCTATTAATATTTTTTTTGCACATTTTAAACATGCGAGTAACGAATGCTTTCGTTAATAATTATCGTATAAAAGCAGTGGTGTGACTAGATGGAGAGTCAATGAATTGCGTATTATTAACTACAGAAAAATATGAGAATTTTACCAAACACCGATCTTGACTTCAGAGACTCTAACTCTATTTCATAAATTTTGAGTTAGGAACCCTTCGAATGAATAATCATTCCGCGTTCAAAGCTTCAATTTTGCAATACTTAGTATTTTGGAAAAATTCTAAAACTTCACAGTTCACTATTCTGAAAGTTTTGAATTGGAAACCGTACAGTTTAAAAAAATCCACAAGACTCTCTGAAGTCAAGAATGGTATGTAAGTTCTGCAACCAAATTTTTAAATTTACGAATCTACCTTAACGTGTTTTAGCGCTCTACCCTTGTATCTAGCAACCATAGTTTTACTGGGTTTCGCAATTTTCTCTTCAGTCGTTCCAGTGTTAACTCTTGGAATTTTCTCGGCTCTGTGCGCATGACTGATCGCGAACCCCCGTCGTTCTCGAGCCACCTGCTAAGGCGGGAGAAACAATCCAAAGGGCATAACGCAGTCCTTAGGCATGAAACAATCATGTACTGTCTTCATATGATTCTTCATTTTATCAGGTCTGGAGAATTCCTTTCCACAAATGGGACAGGGGAAGACTTTCCGCTGATGGCCCTCATGATACAAGAACGCGTGTCTCTGGAAGCTGTACTTGTTTTTGAAGGTCTTCTGAATATCAAGTTTGGCACATTCCGTGCACTGATAAACGCCCTCGGAAATGGACGCATATCGGAAGAGGTTGAGACCTCGAACAGACATCTCAGTGAGTTGTTCGGCAGGATCCTGGGACTGAGAGGTGGCACGACGTCTCATACGTCGTTTGGGTACCTGACGACCCTGGGGTGCCGACATTGTGCCCGCGTTTTGCGCGGGACTGTTTGGGGTATTCGCCCTACCAGTGGCAGGCGATGAAGAAGTTCTCGTTGACGAGGTGTTGGTGGTACTCGTCGAGGAAGACGTGGACGGTGTATTGCTATTTGCTATAGGCGTCGATGTCGTAATTGGGGACTTGGCCGACTCTGGAGATGATTGGCTCGTAGGTGGAGTACCCTGGTTGCTGCTCTGCGACGATGTGAAGTCTGCGGAAAGAGGATAAAATTATTATTCAATTTTTGGACTTTTTCTGCAACGGCGGAGACAAATACTTCAAGTGCGAGACAGATATTTACAACGATTGATGATATTAAACATGCTATGAAAATAAATTTTTAAGAACTTATAACTAGTCTAAAAAAATGTGGACCTCAATTCTATGGGGTTCAGTTATTTTTATATACAAAACTATCAGAGAACGTTTTTCTCAGAACTCTGTATCTAGTAATAAGCAAATCAAAAATGCAACTGGAAATGGTAGAAAGATAAATAATATACAGAACTTGACTGAGGTAGTATTTCTAACGCTTGATACAGGATAAACGGAAAAAGGAAAATGGAAAAAAATAATCATACGTAAACGAAAGTGGATAAAATTAAACCATTCTTTAATCATTGCGCGACAACGTGTGCGTGTGTCATTGTATGAGTGTATGTATATGAGATGGTGTTTATTTATATATAATATAGCATATATAGCATTTCTCTCATGTGCCTAATAGTAAAATCATAGCACAATATCCTATCAACATAAAAAGATGTAACCGTAATAATCTAAAAATAAAACTTGTCGCGTTACTCACTCCACTCGTAACAATCTCCCTGAATTCAATTGCGATTTTTATCAAATTTGTTTAATCTTATACTAATTCTTTAGATTTGAGTTTGATTTACTACGCTCACTTATCGCTCAGGAGCTTATACTTAGCTTTAAAATACAAACTTACAACTAAGGAAAAAAAATGATTATCAACAATTTTTTATTTAATCGAATAAACAAAATTTTCCTTAATAGTTTTTAATTTTTTTCCTTCAAAGTATCTAATCATTTTCATCAACAAAGCAAAACTTTTTCCAAGAAGCGAAGACTGTTTTAAACAATTTTGCTCCTCATGATTGTCTTCTTTGGATAAATGCGACAGCGAAGCAAAACTTGTTCAAAATAAAATGAATCGCAATCTGAATTCACTTTCCGCCGAGTGCGCAGCAGATGACGTGAAACTGTAAAACAAGAGAAAATGCACTGAAAATTCAAGATTTTTTCAAGAAGCTTGTACTGGCCACAATGTCAAGTCTATGCGATTATCAGCTTTTGTACTAATTTTTAGCGAAAATTCAAGTGACAATTAATACACTCAAGAGAATAGATGGACTTAGAAAGAAGCACACTAAAATATCGCAAGTTACTGTTTCTGGACTATCTTTCAAATTCAGTGCACCTTCAGTTAAAAAGAAAAAAAAACAATAATATTCGTGCAAATTGGCTATATGTATAATACAATCATTAAATTAAATGCAACGGACAAACCACATCAAATCTTACGACGTACTAAATATATCTTCAAGTTTTTTTTTCTCATAGATAATTCTTCCACGTTTCTATGTTAAAATAATATAAATCAACAATTATATGCAACATGCAAAACAAAAAGAAGTCGATATATAATAAAAAATACATCTAAGTGCCTCCAAACTCGAGATTCTCATTGAACTTATGGACAACTTCCCATTTCAAAGATTTTTTTTAACTTTACAAAAAAAAAAAAAAAACTTGGCTCAATTGTAGAAACTCGAATTTGGAGAGCTTAACATATATTGCTTAAGTCTCGTCGATCCTTGCATGTTTGTACGAAAATTACAATTTCCACAATCCAATCTTTACACTGCTTGGATCCACAAGACGTGGGCGCACATTTCTAATACGACAACTAAATAAAAATAATTTTTGGCTAAGAGTTACGGTGCTTCTTGGCTCAGGACATGAGTCCTCTCAGTGATGAATCAAAACTACCAACAAAATCAAAACAAGGCAGGGCTATTGTTAGTTTCAGTAATTACCTTTCCCTCGCTTATTTCACAGTCCCCTCATGTAAAAAGCATGTTAGTCTTGCGATGCTGTGGACAAGGTTTAGTCCCGCGTTAGTCACCAAACTTTCGCACAAACTTGATGAATGAAAATAAATTTGTAAAAAATTGCAAAAAAAGGGAATTCTATATGATTAAAGAGCGACTCGCAAGAATCTTTCAGTTACAATCTATTGAACACCGTTCTTTTATTATTGATAGTAATAATCAAACAATCAGTGCATATAAAATATACTAAGTCTACCTAGCGTCAGAAAAGACTTGACTTGATCTCTAAAAAGTTGCCTATAAAATCTCTTTCTTTTTTTTTTCATCTTGATTACGTTCAAGGTATCGCTTATTTGGCACTAGGGTTGCGATCTTGCGCTGGATCGCATTTTGATAACAATTTTTTCATTAAAAAGGCACCGAACCGGGGATTGATACTACATTGTTGGATCCCACTGAACAATACGTTAATTTTTAACGCGCTCATCATAATATATAAAAATTAAAACTCAACCCCTTTCGTTTTCTGACGCATCGTCTCGAAACTGCAACGACTTTAAGTGGTACATCGTTACCAACTAGTTCTAAAATATATTCTATATAACTTTTGTGTATATATATATATATATAATATAATATAATAATAATAATAATAATAATAATAATAATAATAATGATAATAAATCGTAATAATCGCAATAATATATAATATTCATATATATATTTAGATATATGTACTTCTGTACGCACGCGTAATTTTTAGACGCGCTTATATCCTTTTTTTAATATATAATATATATGTATATTAAGCCTCGCTGCTTTGCTAGAAACGCCGCAGTGTTCGTGCGATCTCAGTAGTGTATGTTATTGACTGTGTTCCCTTTTTGAAAGGGACGGGATATACTTATAAAAAAAAAAAAAAAAAAGAAAAAAAAAGAGCATCATTGACACGACACTGCAACAATCGTAAATATATACTCTATATATTTATATCTTCTCCGTTGTAACACAAATAATAGTTATATACTCAATATTTAGAGATTTTTTCAAAACACTAGAGAATTTAAACATTTCTTTTCTTGGCGAATCAGGTAACAAAAAGGTCCTTTTTATCACACGTGCGTACGTAGGTACTCTATGAATGAATTCAGACGATGTGTAACGCTAAGATCGTGTAAGAACAATTTTTGGCCTGCTTACGAGAGTATAACGCTAACGAACAATAATGAAACCGTCGAACACCTATTTACAATAGACATTAGCTTCTGAACGCAAGTCGCAGTAAAAGAAGGCACGTACTCTTTTGTTGTATCCCTCGTGCGACTTTTCGTGGATTACCCCACGTAACGAATGAATCGTGACCGCTATAAAAACTCTCAACTTTACAATTATACTCTCAATTAATCGCGAGAGTTCTCCCTAAGAAGAAAAAAAAAGAGTTAGTCTTAGCCTCTCAGTGATTATCAAATGTGTTTGCTTTACTTATTTTTTTTTTTTGTTTGTTATCAGTAAGCGCTGCCACTTTGCTTTTTGTATAGTGTAGTTGCCATTTTTTCAACCTTTTTGTTTTGACACTAGAAGAAACCCGTGGAATTACTATCGCGACTTCGTTTTTGATTCATCAACGTGTCGTGATTTCTAACGGTTCTTTGTCCTTCGTGAAAAAACTTTTCCGGTATGTCAGTCGTTTTTCAAAGGCGTTAGTTGCTTTAAATATGTTTGGTGCTTCTCCAAGTTTGTATTGATTTTATTGTCAATTCGAAAAAGAATTTAGATTTAAAAATTAAATTCCGAAGACTAGAACTGAATCTAAGCCCTTTACGTAAGTTTTTGGGACTTCTTTATAGCACAAATGTATTAAAGTATTTTATTTTGATTTCGATGACGAAATCAAGAAAAACTCAAAATCTAAAATAAAAAATTTCATTTAATCGAGCTTAGTTTTTTAATTTTAATTTTGCATCAGCAGAATTCCAATTCCAAATAGCTACAGAGTTTCAAAGTGAAAAAATGTCCCAAAAACATTTTTAATTATTAAATTGATATCTAATTCTTTTTTAAAATCGTCGTGAAAAATATTAGTACAATATTTCCTAGCCTCTTCAATACTTTCCAAACATAATGAAACACGCCTTTGAAAAAGTTATGTCTTTCATCATTAAACCACATTCGCATTTCTAATCAAGTCGATTTCCATCCCACGAACTACCAACTGGTAATCTTAGCTTAATAGCGTCGCGACACTAGATTTTTCTTAAACAACGAACGAACAACACTGGTCGGTTCAGAGTGGCTCTCGAGCCTCCTCTTTAGTTCCCTAATAATATATATTTTTATATAATATATGCACAAGAACGCGATGCTTCAAAGTAACAATAGCTCAATAATTATATTAATAATAATAGTAATTAATTGATTAATTAATTAATAATATAGCCTCCTCGTCTACTGTCTATGCCCAACTAGTGAAAAATTTGTATATAAATCGCTTCGTTTCCTTTCCCTGACCCGTGAGTCTCGGAAAAGGAAAGACAGAGTGTAAGGTGTAATAAGCTATGATGCTGTCTTGTAACTAAGCCTACACCGCCGTGACCGCAGCTTTAGCCATCGCCGTTTTTCATTATTGTTTTCCGCTTTAATCACTTTCCACCCTCAATCGTCGATCGCCTCTTTCTATTCTAGAAAATAATTATTTTTTTTTTTTTTAGAAATATACCCCTTATACAATCATTCTTTTTCTCATCTATTTATGTACAGGATTAAAAAACAGCTCTAAGTAGAAAGACTATTTCTATCTTCACTAACGATATTTGGCATCAATAGAAGCCAGAATAGATTTTCACTTCAAATTTCAAAATTCTCTTTAATTTAAATTATTGACACGTATTACCCTGTGTGTGTTTTTTTTTTATCGACGGAAATATCGCACTAGCCTCTTATTTATTATCGTACCATTATTTGTAATATTAATAATCATATGAATTCTGAAAATTTAGAGGCGATTTTAAAGTGATCGACAATTGTGGAAATTGAAACTTTTTTTCTTTTGTAATGGGGCTCGGCGAAACTCGGCTCAGGCGTTAAGTTACTTCTAAGGTGCCTTCAGTCTATCCAATGTCAGTACTATCTTGTATTTGGTGTCGTTTAAATCGTCCCTCGACAGTCTTTCAAAAATTGCATATCCCGTTCCGTGTATTCTATTTTGTTTCGTTTGCTTTGAACGCGGACCTACCGCAGCCTCTTAACGCTATCCGCGAATTATTATTTCAGGCTCGACACCTCGACAACAGCTCAACGGCTCAACAACATGGCGAACGGTTGTCATATAGTATATATATTGCATTTACTCAGTCTACGTGGTTTTCTTATTTAAACGTAAATCTTCACTCGTCATCGACTCTTGTTTATACTTGTATGAACGTACCTGGTACGAGTACTACGTAACATTTGATTCTCGGCAATATAATAGTCTCGATAGTAAATATATTTGCTTTTGAATTTCTTTCTCTCTAAAACTCTGTCCCTCTTTTTTTTACAACCAACTACGTCCCGTTTAACTTTAACGTTCGACGGTCACTTAGATATCGTGTATATATAAATTCTTTGTATGTCTGTATGTAATATACATTTTATTGTATAGATCCGCGAACGCGGTAAAGCTCGTTCTTTTGTATGTAACTTAATGCCCGTTGCGTGTAACATGCGGAGGTCGACTCTTTTCGACTAAGCTCTTCCTGACTCGAAATCCTCTCGCCTTTGAAACAAACGAGCGGGAGAATTTGAGCCTGAAAGGAAAACCTGCTGCGATATTTCTAACTGATAATTTATTTCTTAATTCAACCCTAACATTATCGTAATTAACACGTCGATTTATGAGCAATTTTTTTTATATGTCACCAGAACTCGATTCAAAATTTGAATGCAATGTGAGCATGAATTCGAGAAATGTTTCTCAGCAGACTTTTTCCCCTCGGCTCTTAAATAAATCAAGAGGAACATAATTCGGATTTTGTACTTATGAAAACGTTTTAAACCTTTTTCTACAAATAAAAATTTATCTAAACTTAATTTGAAGCAAAATTCTGAATTATGCTTAATTTTCAACAATATAAAAATATCAACAACGAGCAATCTTTTACAAAGATTACTTTCGGATAAAATTTTATCTAACATATTTATCGAATTAGAAATATCGCAGGATGAAGAAAAAGGAGACTCCACCGGTCACGCAGGTGGGGAGTCGGACTGTGGCTTCATTTTTAATATAATATTCATATCCGCGGGTGGGTATTTGTCCTCTTTTTGTGGTCGATCTTCAGGTACGTACGTGAAACATATAACGTGATACGCACCTTCGTCGCCGATAAAAAAAACGGATTCACCGATTTGTCTACCTAGCTACTTACAAGGTTTGCTTGATTTCTGATTCTCCTCACATCCTAACTACCTACCCGCCCATCCACCTATCTATCTACAGCCTCTACCTAACTATCTACCTACATATTTTCTCTCGTACAATGCACAACAATCGCTTTTTTTAATAGACTTTTACACGAACTTCCGTGTTTGAGCTTCTACAATCCAACCTCTTTCTACTCGCTCTCTAAACCGTCTTCTGCTTTTCCTTCTCAAACTTTATTTTCAACAACTGGCTTCAGGCCTTTAACATTTTCAAAAGTCAACAATCTAAATATTTGGAAGTAGTCTGAATCTTAAAAACGCTACAAACACGAGTGTGTTTCAGGCTAGCGATTTGAGAACTTGAATGATATTCTAAAAATCAGGTAAATCTTTAAGACGCAACAATTTCAATCCTAGAGTCCAAAACATTCAAATTTCAATTTAGAGCCAAACGAAATGTTCAAGTCGATAACCTGATTGTCTAAAACTGTAGAGCCCAGGCAGTAAAAAGTTGGAAAAATGAGGTATCAGAAGAAATATCCGAGTTTGTGGAGCGAATAGAGAGAGCAGAAGAGGGTGATCGAGCCGGAGTTTTTTTGGCAGCGTTCTACCGCATTGTGGAGCTGCTGCTGCTACTGAGACTCATGTGCGGCTTTAGGCTGTGAATGATCTTAACGTGGGCAACCATGTTGTCTTTTCTGGTAAACTCCTTGAAGCAAACTGGACAGGGGTAGTACTTGACGTTGGGTTTGTGGGAGGTAACGTAATGCCGGCAGAAATTGCTGATGTGAGTATAGGTACGATGGCACACGGTGCATCGGTAGACGTCGCCTTCTTTCACGCAGAAGTCTCGCACCGAACCTTCAGTCCTCTCGCTCTCAGCCTTAAAAGAGCCCTCAAAGTCGCTCTGGCTGATCTCCGACTCGGTGCTGACCAGATTGAATATGGCACTATTCAGGTCTTTTTGCTCAGACTCAGAGTCGGAGTGCTGAGGATCCTCGGACGCCTTGCCCTGGAGACTCGTGGCGGTGTACTCTTTGCGAAAGCATCTTTCGAAATTAATGCGTATGTGATCACTGCTCGACGTCTCCTCGCCGTCTGAAAAGGAAAATACTCGATTCTCTTTAGCCTGATCCTGCTCGAAAGGAAATTATACTAGAATAATAGTACGTATAAAGATAAATAGTAATTGATTCGCTTTGTAGGGGGAAGCAAGAGGAAGGGTAGAGCCAGCATAAAGAGTCACCGCGATTATCATTATTATTTATATTCAGACCGTATGTGTGCGTGTGTGTTTGTCTACAAGTGCACGAATTCGTCCCCGCCTCGATTCCAATAACCCTTCTCCTCCACCTCTCTCAGTCGTTCACACATCCTCTCATTTTATTTCTTCTTTAAAATTTCTATTCATCAATTTATTTGTTTTTTTTCATCTCTCACTTTTTTTTCTCTCTTTTTTTTTTAAATAAAATTTTCTTTATTTCTTTACCGAAAAGACCTGCCTTTATCCGAATCTATAAATACGACATTTTTCCTGCTATGAAAATCAACCAATCAATCACACAGGATCGTTCATTTGCGCGACTCTGTCTCTGAACTAGGTTACTTTTTTCACGACGTCCGTCCCTTCTTATTCAAATACGATTCTCGAAATATTCTTATCTGTCTCAACCTCTTGTTCACACGCCCCCGCAGGCATTCTTTCTGTTGCTACGACCCTCGACAGAACCCTCGTTTATTCTTTAGTTCTTTCTCATATTTTTTTCTTTCACCCCGGATTTCGTACCCTCTGCCAACAAGATCCGTTTCCCGAACTTAATTCACAGGCTGCAGATCAAAAGAAACAGCCTGTTGGCGAGATTTCGAATTCCTCAATCATTCGCAAATCATTCGAGTCTATTTAAAACTTGAAGACTGTAATCATCTTTACTTGGAGAAAATTGAAAAAAAAAATTGAATTGTCATTATCAACTTTTCTAACTATCTATCTTTTAGCTTGAATCTTCCAATTTAGAATTGAATCTCTACAATAAAATAACTTTTTCCACTCCACACACGCAAACGCACACACACCAACACAATTTCCCAACACTCTCTGCCCTCATCAAAAATTGAATGAAACTTCACTTTCTAGGTAAAATTTGACTGAGCAGGGCGAGGTATCGAGATGGAGGACGCCCGAGGAAAAGAATTTTTCCTTTATCGATAATTTACTGGTATACAAAAGATATTTATCATATCGAATCGTTTGTTAAACGGCTGGCCTCCCTAATCCTTCGCTTCCCCGCGCAAAGGTTACTTTAATGAACAAAGGTGATTCAATTCTCAACTCACCTGCGCAATAGAACAAAGTAACACGTGTCACTATCGACCGATTCTTCGATCTTTGAGCACTTTCACGTTTTTTTTTCTCTTTTTTTTTTATAGCAATAACTTTCTGTACTGTAAGAATCTATGCAAGAAAAAGAAGAAACACTTTTAATCGATTCTCGTGTATTCGTTTGACTAGGTAAGAAACGCAAAGTTAGGTAACAGAAGCGACGATCGACGAAGGCACGTTGCACCGACCTTTTTCTCCCCTTCCTTCATTAATCACACCGTTCTGTTAATTCTTTTTTTTTTTCTGTATTTCTTTTTCATCGTCATCATATCATCATCTCAGTCTGTTTTTTTAAAAACCTTCTTTGGTGAAATTTCTCTCGCGTTCAATATGTACTCCCTCTTTTGCAAATGAACGAACGGAACGGAAGAAAATTAACCAGCGTTTAAAAAGTTAATCACCGCTAGCTGGCTCCACCCCCTCCTTTTACCAGTGGCCAATGGCAGCGAGACGCATTTTCAAATCATATGCGGGGGTCAAAATAAAGGTCCGAAACAAACGGGAGTACTGCGCATTGGCCGAGCAAGTAAGACATGGGTGTTGTAACGAGAACCGGTGTAAAATACGGGTGGTGGGTTAAATTTTTGGAGGCTACAGCATTCAGGGAGACGTAGTTGTAGTTCACTATCTCGAGCCATCCGACCTTCTCTTTTTCTTCCATCGATATCTTCTTTTTCTTCGCTCTCTTTCTATCCACGTTTCACAAAGAAATGCAACATTTGAAATAGATTATTTTAAAAAATCTTCTTCAAATTTTAATCTCATTTTTCAAGATTGTTGAGTTGAAAAGAAATGAAGGCTAGAGCTCTAAAACCTATTTCTTGTGAATATCAGGAGTGTGGTCCTTGAAACAGAAACTGATGTTCAGAAGAAAATGAGTTATGAGCTTCTTGCGATGACATGAGGTAATTATCTTGCCAATTATTCGTCTAATGATTCATTTATAAAATAAGATTTCTTGGTGGAAGATAATCTTCATCAGAGACTAAAACAGAAACTCTCCAGTCTGGCATTTCCCTTGGAAATTTTCAGAACTCGAGACTCACAGTCGTAAATGGAAAACTGTGAGAAAAACGACATTGCACAATCAAATTTCAGCACATCTGATCAATTTAACTGGTAATTTCGAGTTTTCGATTTACGATCTGAAGTCTGAAGTGGATATAAAATACAAGTTGAACGTGGAGAGCGAGAGAACGTCGAAAATAATGAGCAGTTGCGAATGTAGAAAAGAGACAAGGGCAGACGACATGAGAAATCGAACCACGCGACTTGGTCATCGAGCAATCTTAGTTCAGCTAAGGGGCCATACTTCACACACCATGCAGGGGGTTGGCTCTGCAGCAATATTCCCGAAAAATATTTAGTTTTGCCGTCGACAGCGTAGAAGCACCAAATTGAAGTAAAATGTAAACCCAACTTTGAATAAAAATTACTTTATGTAATATCAATTAATACCAATTTGAAAAGCAAAATTGATATTTTTAAAACCAATGTTTAGGTAGAATATAGATTTCGTAAATAAAAGACTTTCATATTTTCTATTAGAAAAAAATTACTGTTTAAAAGAAGCGAAAAACAATAGACTTTTAACTTGATGGCTCTACAGCTGAAACACTTCCAGACATGTTTTTCCAAGAAAGGCACAGGCAATGTATAAAATTTGTCGCGAATCACGTCGCGGCGAAAGTTCTCTAATAAGAAACCGTCGCACTTTCGCATACACTTTTGCCAGTTTTTATTAGTTGATTGCTTTATGTACTACGAGCATTCTATGGAAAATGACGTCAAAGTGTCGCGTCGCGTGAGCAAGGGAATATTTCTGTCGAAATAGTCAATAAATCGGATTGGTTTTTCGTGGGCATCCGACATTCCTTGGACATGCAGTGGAAAACAAGATTAAGAAGAAGCAACAATGCACGATCGTTGCATTCTCGACGACAATAAATTTCGAGGCCAAAGTGCAAATCCGGTCGCGCGAGACGCTCGAAATTTTACATCGTTGAATCTGCTTCGCCTATAATTAATATAATTTTTACATTTTTCAAGACAAATTAATTCATCATTAATACAAACAGCTATCCATGAAAACTATAATAGTACTAAGAGTTTGTCTAAAACGGAATTGCAGATGAATTTCAACAATTTCGTTCGTTAGCCATCGCTCTATGTAATTTTAGTTTTCATCACATGGAACAAAAAAACTGTCCACAGGACAAAAATCGTCAATTCATGGATTAGCAATGCACTGAAAAATTGTTATTGGTTACAAAAGGAGGTCGCTAGGTCGCATTTTGTTAGGCGAATAAAATATAGTGATTTCTTACCTTGCTTGAACCCTTCACTTCCTTGTCTACTGTGCGGCCGCGCAAAAGTCTCTTCCGTTGCTAGAAAAAGGGAAGACGAGATTAGCGACTACAATAAAACATTTGAGAAAATAGATCAATTAATCAATCAATCAGAATTGGAGAAAATAAAACTAACCCTGCGCAGAGGTGCTGGGAGTCGGTTCAGGTTCTCGTTTGACCCTCTTTGTACCCGAATCCGGAATGTCAGTACCGTTTTCGGTGGGTTCGTCTTGTCTCGACAAGGCGGAGAGGTTGGCATTGGCCGGTGTCGAGGCCGCTCCGCTGTTGGTGTTGCTACTTCCGTTGCTACCGCCTCCACTGGCAGCGACATCGCTCTGAAAGTCAATGCCCATTTTGACTTCCATCATCTCCGGCGATCCCTGGACTAAGTCAGCACTGGAGTGATGATCCTGACCCATGGAGTCGAGGGGAGTGTCTGAAGAACCGCTGAGTTTCCTCGGCCTGCCTCTCTTCCTCTTTGGTGCTGTCAACGCCGAGCCCAAAAGTGGATGACTCGACATATGATGGAACCTCTTCTGTGTGACGTGGTGGTGAGGCCCGATTTGGTTTATTCTGTGTAGAGTCGGTGGAGGTGGAGGTACTGTGTTTTGATTGCTGAGCAACGAGGACGTGATGCTTGGCAGATCGCACTTGTCCTCGTTCACCTCGGTGAGGCCCTTTATTCTAAGAGACTCGGCGACCCTCAAAAAGGCCGTGAGTCTGTCCTGGTCCACACTCACCTCCCCTCGGTACATAAAGTCCAGGAGGCTTCTCATGTCCACGTATGGGACATCCTTCAGAATGACTATTGGATGCCTGTCGGGATGTCCAACGAACAAGGCCTGAAATCATCAACAATGTCTTTTAGAATAAAGTTCAGAAGATTGAAGCTGGATTTCTTGTAGCTTCTTTGCAATACGAATATAAGCATTTTTTAAATTGTTAAAAATTTAGTTACCTGAAAGTAGGGACTACACGCCGACAAAACCATCTTGTGTGCCCTGAGGAGCTGACCCTCAACGGCCAGCGTAACATCGACAAAAGCTTCGTCATGAAGCAATTGATCGAAAACAGAAAGCAGATTGCTTTGATGGTTATTCCAGCGCAAACAAAACCTCTGCGACGCCATCGCTTCGCTTCTCAGATCCGCCAGGTTCCCGTTAATATCCGCTAACATCAGACCTAAGAGGTGGACCTTTTTGCCAGTGTCGTTGCCACCTCGTCGTTTATCCTTCGCGTTCTACTATCTTCTACTTGTGTACTCTTCGTCATCAGCTATGATATCACGTCTTTCTCCCTCTTGATCTAAACAAATAAAAAAACAAAATTCAAATCTCTCTTCTCCAGTACCAGAAACTAGTTTCTTATAACTAATGCATTCATTCCCAAGACTTCAGAAGAAGACTTGACTTCAGAAGTTTATCACAGAAATATGATCAATCAAATCTAAGAGTCTAGACAAACTTCTGATTTCAAGCAAAGTTTAAATATTAAGAATCTCTTCAGCACTTCAAGCGTCATTACGTATTCCTCTTTCGTTTCAATCTTGCAATCACGTCAAAGCATGGATTAATTATCTCTATATTGCATCACACATTCCTACTTATGTATCAGCCTACAAACGCAGTTTTTATAATTGAAAAAAGAAGAGTTCATCCAGTCCACAAAAATAATGAAATTTACATCTTATCGACACTGAATTTCCCTTCCCCACGACTAAGGCAGGCCCCCGAGTCAAGGCTGCTGATCCAGGCTTAAATGAGGCTCGCCATCAGAATTGTAAACATAAAATTTGGACTTGGAAACTCGTTTCGAGAGTAAGCTAGCGTTAATCTTGAGTCACAGCTGCAAGGAAACGACCAAAGAGTCAAGACTGGAGATTCTGTGCAAGCGCTGATTCCTCTCTATGAGATTCTAGACCCTGATCCTGGTTACTTTTACGACGCGCTCAATCCGAGCAATTGATCCGCGGTCGAAATAAGATCGCCTTGTCGATTTTTAACCTCGTGAATTATTCTTTTGAAAATCGCGTCCCTCGGGCGGTGAAGCGCAACTTCTCTAACGCCCAATGTACGCACCGCCTGCATGCATAATACATAATACATAATCACACGAGCGTGGGTGTACGACCCTGGAGGACATAGGAGCATAGCAGCGCGATGCCTTTTATGTAATTTTCCCCTCAGCCCCTTGTTCACCATGTCTCCCTCGGCCAAGAGTGGAAACGCGCGGTGTGCACGTCATACAAGACACGTAGTTTGTTATTTATTTTGCATCAGGCGTCAATGAAATTGAGACTCAATATCCTGCCTGCAGTTGATTTGAGAAATGCAATTGAAGCCTCCTTCGGGCTAAAGTTGAACGTTGTAAAATCACTGTCCTTGAACGATTCGAGCTATGAAGAAAAGGCGATGACAGCACTTCTCACTAACTTGCTCAAACAGTTTATTTCCGTTTCGTAACGCCTTCAACCTTTAAGGAAAATTTCACCTCGCTCCTTATGAACCGAGAAGCGAACGCTTCAATTTAATTCCCTTCGCCCGTTCAATTAATTAATGAGCCACGTACCCATGAAAAATGTCTAATGGTCTACATCACTCCCCTTCTTCAGAGTAAACACGAATCTGTCAATAGAATATTACGATAGAATATTACGAAGAATTCCTTTATCTAAAGAAATAAAATGCTCCCGGAGGAGTCAGAAATTATATCATCTTTCCCATGATACTCCCTTCGATGGGATAAGATACAAGAGAAGGTATAATATGTATAGTGAATGGTAGTTGGATGGAAGGAGGGCTCCGGTTCCGCCTCCAGGACCTTCTGTAGCAAAACGATGGTTCAGCTACACGAGAAGTAAGAGATGAGGTTTTCGGGTCTCGGGTCGGCAGCAGACCGAATCAATAGTATTTTCTACGCATTCAGATCGATAGTGGGTTCGGTGGGTTTCGCGCGCAAATCACGATATACGTATACCTGTACGTACGATATAAAACACCGAATGCCACCGAACAGATATGTGATCCAGAAATGGAAGGAGCCTGACCTTGTGCGACCTTGTAGATGCATGGCAATAAACCGATGTCTCACGGCCAATGTCAAGATCGTGCTCTTTTCACGCCCGTTATCGTTGCAATGCTAATTATATTAAGTAATCTTGTACCGAGCTTTCAATGAAATATTTATCAATCAATATTTTTCAAAGTCAATATCTGAAAATGGTGCATTTGTTGATACTTGTTGGAGGTGTGTGCAATTCAACTAAAAGCTTTAAGCGAATCTCTTAATCGCGTCCCACCGCTTCCCTTTTCCCTCCTTAGAGAGCAGTGAACCATCGCTTTGACTTGAAAGCGACTGTTTCTACTTGTGGTGTGGTATTCAATCTGCGGGAGAGTCGTCGGTTCTCCAGTGTTCAGTGTTCACTAGGTTTGTGACGAATCGTTGTCAACGCTGTTCGAATTTTAGAAACCGAGATAAGGCACGTAAAACGTTGCACTGCAACTTGACAACCTCGAACAAGCACGTATGTATGTGGCTCTGAAAGGACGATATATATATTTACGGTTTTAAACATCCGCTGTCTCTGTCGCAATAAAGTGACGACTTTACGTGTCAACCATCTAAAAAACATCTGTACATAGTTTCCTGCATAACTTATGATAATTTAAGACTTTCTGATAAACCTCTTTGTCCATTTTCCTTTCAACAAAGTAGGATTATTTTAAAATGAGGACAACTTCGTATTCTCTCACAAATTCAACATTTGCCGAGACTTTCAAGCTGTACACAAGTGTTTTAAAACATTTGTATCGGAAACAATTGTGACAATATTTGGATGTCGCATAATATTGTTTTTTACGAAACCAGGCGTCATTTCGCCGGGGGCGATTCATCCAGTATTCTAAGTTAATCACGCCATTTAAGTAACGGGTGTCGGCGGACTCTAGTGGTGCTTTTACGAACTGGAATCGAATCGCTCAGGTGGCCGCTCAATCTCTTCGCTCTAAACTGAAAGAACTTTCAGCTCCAGGCTTGGTTCTCGAGATCTTGAGTTCCTATAGTTCTCGACTCTAGGCCAGTAATAGTCACGCTTTTCAAGTCGATTCTAGCCGCGGACGAGGACGAGGTTCTGTTCTCCCCGTTACATCGCCACTCCATCCCACCACTACAACCCGCTTAGGGACTACTTGGTCATCATCACCAATACAACACTATTTCCAAGTACATGCACAATCGACACACTAGTGTTTCAATCTCCCTCTTTTTTACTGAATAGTCTGCTCTAACAGACTCGTGTCCATTTTTCTGATATTTTTCCAAGATACCTCACATTAACCCTCAATCTACCCAAGATATAATTTCGTTAGGTTTCAAAACGAATTTTAAAAAGTTTTCAAAAATTGGCAATGTTTTGGAAAAATGAGAAAAAATTTTTTTTTCACCTTTAATAAAAGCCAGAATTTTTTAGATATTTGAACGGCTCTTGGACCAGATTGTCAGGAATGCCCACCGGGTTTAGAAAAATCAAGGAAAATTAAAATCCCAAAAAACCGTTTATGAGTTATAGGCAAAAAACGATTTTTTTTGAAATTTTGAAATCTTCTTGAACTAAGCGAAACATCTAATTTCGTCAAAATATCAATGATTTGTGTAAAAAAACCATTTTTTTAAATTTTGCTACTTTCAAACCAAAATTCACAGCCAAGTGCAAAATACCCCTATCATTCCCCACCCTCTCCTCATCAAAATCATACAGAAACTTCTGTAAAAGTCGCGTCCTCGTTCATAAGGCGTTAATCGATCGGTCTGCATCAGCATCTACTATAAAAAAGGTAATCTTCTGAGATTTACTGCTAATTTTTTCCGCGGAAATATGTCTCCCCTCTCCCCTGCGTGCGCACTACGAGAGTATCTAAGCTCGCCCATGACTCCGATTGTCTCGTAAGTTCTCAAGTTTTACATCTCGAGGCTGTCCCCACCCCCCCACTCCTCCTACCCCCTTTGCTCCTTCACATTGTGTAACGAGCGATTCACGTATTGCACACGCGAGCGCACACACATTCAAAGAGCCACATGACAAACGAATAGACGCATGTGTATATAAAAGTACACACTTGTTCAGCAAATGCTCACATACAAGTTGACTCGTCTCCTCTCACGGCCACGCATTGCGTAATCAGCACTGCGCCGCACATCGAAGTCACGCCGGGGTACAAAACGAACGACAAAACGCGGCAAATACCGCTGGTGCGTTTCGAGTCGCGCTGATTCCCCCCTCGACCCTAACCCCGATACCAACAACGGAGACACTTCCCTCACCCCACACCCACCCCCTTTACCATCCAATCACTATCCCCACCCCCTTCCAAAAACTCCACGACCGACAACCGCTTCCGCGATCAGAGGATACGGGTTGTAACCACGCTTACGCGGGTAATTCAAACTGGAAAACCGTAGAAGGACGATTATCGTAGCGCGACGAACAAAAAAAAAAGCGATAGAGCACTGCCAGCAAAGGCGGATGAAGCCTAATGTCGCGGCTTTCACTTCACCAGGGGCGGTTTGTTGATGGGTCTAGACGAGGGGAGCCGGGGAGAAAAAACTCGTGGACTCAAAAATATTCTGTAAATTGAGGGAAATATAATGCACGAGGATTCATTGCAAGACTTGGGGTGCCATTTGTCTTTAATCTACTGCTACCCCTATGAGGGCGTCTGTTTTTTTGTTTCAGGGCGGAGGCTGATGCGATGGCTGTTGGGGGAAGTGTTGGGGGAGAAGGGTCCGGGTATATAAATAGAACTGGATGCGGGAACTCGAGGATTTGGTTAGCTACCCTGATGGAGAAGAAGATTGTGATAATTTCATGAGGATTTTCAACCCATAGTAAAGTTCACCCATTGTGTACCACTTCTCTCCCTATTTAGTAATTAAACGAGTTTTGATGTTCTCATTTTATTCCTCTGCTTAAAGTCCACTTAAAGGGGAAATTAATTTTCTGGCTTGTGTGTTGTAACTAGAGTTTATATTTTAATTAGAGCTTATATTTTAATGAGAGCCTATATTTTAATTAGAGATTAAATTTTAATTCGAGCTTATATTCCAATATCCCCTGATTCTTAACGCCAGCTTTGCATAATCAAATTGGGGTGAATATATGAAGTAAGTGATACGAAAGAGGCAGCCAAGTTACAGACTGTGAACTGTAAAAGGTGTGGCATATCCCTGCCACAGTAGTTACGGGCGGTAAAGGTTAGACACAAACCAAACAGCATCGGAGACTTGGAGCGTTTTTACCAATATTCCTACACAACCCTAGAGGAATTTCAAGGCGTAGAAACGCCCACTTGAGATAGCGATTCGAACCGGTGAAATCGAAATGCAACATTCGAAAATACGTGTCGTCCTAGAACGAGGATTACTCCACCGATCGACCGAATTTCGACCTCGTCTTGAACGAGGTCAGAACCATCGAATTATAGATATCCAAATAAGCATACGTGGATAAGCCGGTCAATCTCGGATAAAAGTATATTAATCAAAGTATATTAATTTCTCAATTTCCCACAGGTGAAAACAAGATGTGACTGGATAGGAATAACAGAGTGAATATATTCAGTCACCCGATATGTTTGTTGAAAGAAAAATATAATAAAGATCACGCTCACTTGTGTGTTCGTTTTTCCTTATCGTAATAATGTTTTATCGCCGGATCACGAAAAACCGCCCTATCATGCGTATATCGTGTTGTGTTCGACGTATTTTCATACAAACAAAATGAGAGCGCGAGTTTTCGCACGTCACCAACAGTGGCGTAATCGCCACTGTTATTTCCTAAAAAGAATTATCCTCGTGAAATAAATTAACCTGTTGAAGCAAACGGAATATCCAATTCAAATACATAGTGCTGAATAAGCTGTCTGTAACTATGTACGATA
>JAUESH010000044.1:11659356-11676865 GCA_032275165.1 Synergus magnus
GCAGCTGAGCAACATTCACTATTTTCGATTTTCTTGATTTTCATGTAACAAGCTTAGAATTCCGCAAAATAAATACGTGGATTACATCAAAGTGGACTATTCCGCATCTCGTAAGGTGGTTATAAGTTATCGTATAAACCTCCGTCTGTATGAAACTGAGGTAAACGACTCAGTTTTATCAAAAAAAGAATTGTTATTGCGACTGTAAAGTTGGCGAAACTAAATTTCCACTTATGGTAATTACCACATGCCCTTATAAAAAAATTACAAGTAAATTACTCACAGCTTTTTCCTTAAAATTGAAATATTTCTTTCTGCAGCACTACAGAGAAGGACGTCTTCAAACTAGTCAGTATTGAGAAATGAGAACTTTACTGACTATAAGTAACGTCCTTATTGTAATGCGCTGGCTCCCCTCCCCACCAAGGGTAAAAAGCTTTCATTGTTTTCCAGAAACCTTTTCACCTTTCGGGATTCGAGGGTTGAAGTTGAGGTAGTCTTGAGCTATTAGGAAAGGAATTTGGGGACTGGGGGTTGGGCAGTTTGAGCACAAAATTCAGAAGCTGCATGAATCACCGAAATTTTCCGACTATTCTGTAAGGGGAGATAGGACTACATATACCTTTTAGAGTTTCGACCCCCAGCTTAGGACCCTCAGCTTAGGACCCTTACTTTAGGACCCTTATAGTTAGGGAAAGAGACTATCAGTAACCATAAAAGTTTGTATGCTGACGAGAGGTGAACAATATTTTGAAGAAAATTGAAGAGCCTACGAAAAATTTCCAGTAATATCTATTATCTACATTTCCAATAATAAATCCACGAATTTTTCTAACAGCGTTCAAGTCCTGAAGATACGGAACTCATACAACCGGAAAATCGACCGATCAAGTACCATAAGAACCATATGTTCATTGAAAATTCATGTCCTAGCAATCGATCTTGTACAACAATAGATAATGCATAAAGGCAGTAAATGGAAAAATGAAAAGGAAATAGTGAAAGCCAAAGTCCCTGTTTTAAAATATTCACAATGAGTTAACGATGTGAGCAAAGCGAAAATAAGAAAATGTAAATATTTGTTTCGTGTCATCTGCTGAATGTAAACAAGCAATTCGAATAAATTAAACGTTCCAAGATTTCGTCCTTTTATGAAAAATAAAATACCCCATTGCTGTTATTTATTTAATAAATCGGATAAAAATCAAATTCAGTACTCGAGTGAAGCACTAGCAAAACAATTTTCCAATATCCGATTTTTTCTGTGAAGCCAGTATATGCTTAGCCTTAGAAGGGTAGAAATATCGTTGTATCGATTACTAAGCACTTGCCTTACATTAAAATACTTGCGGACTCTGAAAGACGAAAATCAATAGAAAATATATATTCTATTATACCCTCTACCGGAGAGAATCTTCACTTTTTCATTTTCTAAATCTTCTTTTCTAAAAAGGGCATGCATTTCAACCAACTTCATTCGTAACTTCAACTTCATTACATTTAACTTCATTGCAGCTAACTTCCTGCATAATTCGCTAACTTTATTGGTCAGTTCATTTGGCGTGAGGATTTGAATTGTTATTTCAGTGTTTAAAAATTCATGAAATCAATATTTCTTAGTGAAATGACCTTGAGCAACCCTAAATCATTTGTCACGAGACTCAAAGGGCCAAATTCTAAGAAGAATCGATAAAATCAAAAGCCAGAGGTCATTTTAATAAATAAAATAATCATTAGGGACTTTCACTGATCTTTCAATGTATTTTTACTCGTTTTTCGAGCAGCCAGGAAAAAAATCAGTTAATATTCGCATCGGTTGACGGTATAATTTTCAAACACATACTTTTCATATGCTTTAACTAACTAGAAAGGTAAAGTAATAATTATTTGATTAATGAAAGACAAAAATGACGAAATCCTACGATTATTTTGCTTCATGAAAATTGTGGCGCAAGTGCATTTCTTGGCCAATCCGTCCCACTCGAAGGGTTTTGACCACTAGCAATTTTGGTGTAGAGTTGAATTGAAGAATTGAAGGAAAATTCAAAAGAATTCAAGGTGAATTTAACTGCAGATGAAGTTATAAAAACTTCTATTCCAGAAAATAGCTTTTTCCCTTTTCATCATTTTTAATTTACTCTAAATTTTCTTATGTTGCTATATCATTAACCGAATTATATTCTACATATTTATTAACAACTTTTGCTAATCCAATTTCCGATAAATGAAATTGATCATAAGTTAAATCCAAGTAGAAATTAATGAAGAAACTGAGAGTAATGAAAGGGTAGGTTTAAGATTCTCTACACCACTGCACGAATATTTCTCCCGTCTCTTTCGTGAGAGAGCGCGCATTATCGGTCCTTTTCCCTCCTTTCCCACCCAAATAGCGCCTTCTCTCTTCATCCGTGCCTACCCTCGATCACCCTCGAAAAACGCCACTTATTTTCTCCTCTGTTCTCACGCTCGTAACAATCTCTTGTGCAACTCGTTCCAACTCTACTCTCCCTCGTCATCTCACTCCCCCTATCGTCCTTTTCTAGACTTCTGAGAGTCAGGAGCACCCTTCTCGCGTCTCACCTCTCACGCCGCCCCTCACCCACGTCGTCGCTAGAAACTTAGAATGTGATTCTCAAATAACTTGAGATTTATATTGAGGGATGTTTCACCGACATCTTATAAGTTACCCTAACTTCTCCCTCCCACGAATAATCCAAGCGGTCAGTTAATTTTTTTTTATGGAATCAATAAAATATATTATGTGTTTTTCGATTAGGGTGTCTACTAAATTTGGCCCATGAAATTCCCGGACAATTTCCGTATTTTTCCCGCTTATAAATAAAAGGTCCCTCTTACAATAGAATCACAATTTATTTAAAAACTATATTTTTTAATTCTTTAATCATTTTTAAGAATTTAAATTTTAAGTAAGAAAAAAGTAGCGCAGTTTAGTTGCAAAGAATGCGTAAAAAATAAATTAATATCAGTCATCATAGTACCTATTGTCCTTAAAAAAAGGTGAAAAGGCCATTTTTTTAAATAAAAATAGGTGAGAAATAGGTTTCCAAAGAATTTCAGGATTTTCGTAAGATTTTAAGATATTTTTAATGAGGGATTTAAAGAGACTTAATGGATTTCAAGATACTTTAAAGGATTTCAAGAGATTACAAGTGGTTTTAAGCAATTTCAAGAGATTTCAAGAGATTTCAAGTGATACTGCATATAGATTTACTAAAGATTGGACGAGATTTCAAAGGACTTCGAAGGATTTTATAATTTCAAGGAATTTCAAGGGAATTTAAGCAATTCAAACGATTTAAAGAATTTTAGGGAATTTTAGAGATTTCGAAAAGATTTCATGAGATTTTGAAGAATTACTAAAAATATGACGGGATTTCAAAATACTTATTGTTAGAGGAATTTAAAGATTTTAAGGAATTTTAAGTAATTTTTAAAGAATACAAAAAGGTTTTAGGATTTGCACGAGATTTCAAGGTATTTTTAGTGATTTTAAAGAATGTCAAGCAGGTTATTTAAACTTTATTTAGGAAGATTTGAATGAATTTGAAGGGATTTAAAAATATTTCAAGAGATTTTTAAGAAATTCAAAAATTTAAAGAATTTTTAAGAGATTTAAAAGTATTTAAGAAAATTCAAAGGATTTTAAAAGCTGTCAACCGATTTTGTTGAATTTCGAGAAATTTCGAAAGATTTAAAATGATTTAAAAGAAGTTGAAGGGATTTCAGAAAAATTCAGAAGATTTTAAGGACTTTTCAGGAAATTTTACAGGATTTCTAAGAATTCAACTGATTGTAAGGAATTAATAGGAATTTGACGTTTCTTTTTAAAGGATTTGAACATAATTCAAAAGATTTCAAAAGATTTAACAAAAGTTGCAAGTGTCCAATAAAAATATTTAGATTGATTATTTGGAAAAGTTTTTTCAAGCCGGAAATCCACTTCCCGTATCAAAAATAAAATCAAAGACAATTCCCGGATTTTCCCGAATTTTTTTCAATTTCCAGATTTGCTTAAAATTTCCGCACAGTAGACACCCTGTCGATTCCCTTAATTTAAAATATAATAATACTGTACAGTATCATTTTATTTTATATAATGATTCTACAGTATGCTATATTTTTCATACAACGTTATCACTGTAGCCGAAATGACCGGAACCATTCATATCATTTTCATATCATTATAAAGAAGACGTGGCTATTTTGCCTGCCAGCCTACTAAATATGATTGAATAAATAGTTCAAGGGCGACTTAACAGCTTCGAAACTCAACAGAAACTCGAAGCTCAACAAAAAACATTCAAAAAATTCTAGAAAGAGGCGTGTGAAGCTTGAAATGATATTATAAAATACTATCGCGGGTCAATTTCTTTTGAACCTTCAGTACGATAATAATAATAATAATAATAATAATAATAATAATAATAATAATAATAATAATAATATAATAATAATAAAAAATAGCGTCTCTCTTGTCAGATCCGAATCCCTACAGAGAATGACGTTACCGACATGCTGCCTCGTGGCCAGGCTCATAGAAGATCAAGAAACCTCCCGCGCACGCACCAATAAGATTCGCCTATTCCCTCACACACACGCAATCCCACCCACATGCGAGTTGATGTCGATCGTGACTCGATTCGTCAGCAATCAGAACATACGATGGAAAAACTTGTGAAAATCTATGCATACTTACGTTCTGTTACCGCAGATTTAAATTTCCAATGATGGTCTGAAACAGAAAAAGAAGGAAAAAAATTGTTAGATTCGTGCACGACACTGGAAGGATCCTACAGATCTTTTCGGTCGACTGGATCTTGAGTAAAGGGAGGGATGGATATACCGCGATGTGGGTCGCCGCCAACGCCATGGTGCGTCAGCCATTTTTGTTCAACACAATCAAAAGATTCTAGCAAGACTCATTCTCAAATGCGGTTGATGAAGATGATCTCGATATCACTTCTTGTCGATTTCTGCATTTGAGTTTATTTGTAGTGGGATATGAAATTCGATCTAATTTTCAGGGACTGCAATGAATTTTCCAGAAATCTCATGAAATTCTCTTGAAATACAAATAAATGCAATGATATCTCAAAAAGGACTCAAAAAGGACTCAGAAAACTCATTTCTAACTAATTCTAAAACTATAAAGCTTGAAAGCTTAGGAAATATTATTAAATTTATCGGGAAATTGCCGTGGCATCACTTTCCATGAATCATCATGAAGTACACTGAAATACTCTCTCACAACGTTTGAAATTGTTTCATCTTCTAACGAAGTCAGAGGGAGGAATGGTTCCCATTAAAAGTTTTTTGGACTCTTTTTTTTTTAACTAACAAAGCTGCCCCGGTTTTCCCCTATACCACGTGATGGTCTCAAAATAAGGGATAACCTCCCCCGAAGTGTAACAGTTTGTCCCCCAGAGCGAATCCAATCCAATTTGTACAGAATGATTTCACACATTTTCTATTTAAGGATTTGTATCTGAAAAGACACTTTTTTTTAATCGCCAAAGATTTCAAACTGTACTGGTTTCCTCATTAAATTACAGTGTTTAATACCCGAAGATTTAAAAGGAAATGTTAATATGAAATAGAACAGTGGTAATTCTACAGATGATAAAAAACTGATTTCAATAAAGAAAACCATTTTCGTTCACATATGGAATAAGGATTTACAAAGTTTTAATTATTAAATTGGATTATGCTATTTGCGATGTGGGATCTATCATAAATTAAGCAAGATTTTTATGTAGGCGAGTCAAACATTTTTTTATGGTCTCTTATGTGGGTGGGTACATGGTCAAAAAATCATACGCAAAGAGGCTGAAAAATTAATAATAATAATAATAATTAATAATAATGGCTAGTTAGCTGTCTAACACAATAAATATTCTTTTTGCAAAAGAAGGCGTTTCTATGTACATTCAACATAATAAATTCATGAACCAACTGTAAAAATTTACGCAAGATTAATGTGTGAGTGGGTGGGTTGAAAATTTAGGGACCCTTAAAGACGTTGGTACATGGATCAAAATTCCAAAGAAAAAAGGCGTTACGCAATTTATGAAGGCTCTCTATCAGCACTTGAGTTCATCCACCGACACAGAAAAATAGTGTATAAGAAGTTTCTGGTTAATCATTTTCTTGTTACTTTAATCGGTTTTTCTGGTAAATGTAACAAAAAATTCTGGTATAAGAATAACCAGAATTTTTTACCAGACATTTTTCTGGTTTAACATTCTGGTCAATATTACCACCAGACTACTAGAAATTTACCCGACGTTGTTCGGAATTTTTAAAAATATTTTAAACGATTTCATAAAGACGTTAAAGAACTTTAGGAAATTTTAAGTAATTTTAGGGAATTTAAAGGAATACTGAAGAGACTTTAAAGGATTACAAAAGAGCTTAAGGATTTTTCACGGATTTCACAAGATTTCAAGACATTTAAGCTCATTTTAACGAATTTCAAGGAATTTGAAGAGATTTCAAGATATTTCAAGAGCTTTTAAGATATTTAAAAAAACTATAAAGGATATAACGTATTTTAAGGGATTTCATGTGCTTTTATGGAATTTCAAGGGGTTTCGAAAGTGCTCAAAAGATTTAAATATATTTTAAGTGATTTTAAAGAATTCCAAGCGATTTGAAGGATCACTTAAAATCTATTTCAATGTTTTGAATTCATTCGTCTCTTGAAATTTTTAAATATAATTTTAAATTTCTTGACAATCTTGAAACTTTTCTTTATTTTATTTAAATGTTTTGAGGATTCCTTAAAATCACTTGAAATCCCCTTAAATTCCTTAAAATCATTTAAAATCTCTTGAAATCTATCAAAATTTCTTGAAGTACTTTAAAATTCCTAGAAATACCATGAAATATTTACAATAATTTGAAATTCCTAAAAATCCCATGAAATCTCTTAAAATTCCTTAAAATTCCATGTGATATTTTGACATTCCTAAAAAACATAAATCCCTTAAAATTCTTAGAAATTCTATGAAATTTCTTTAAATCTTTGAAAAAGTCCTTGAAATCTCTTAAAAATTTTTTTAATTCCAAGAAATACCACGAAATCTTTTTTTCCAGTCACATTAACAAGAATTTGTGGTTAACGTAACCAGAAATTTTTTAACCAGTAGCATCTAGTAACTTTAACCAGCACTTTCTTTGAGTATATGAAAATTGAACGCAATTCGACTGTTAATCAAAAATGGAATTCTTCAATAATTAAAGAATTAAATGATAGTAAGGACTCTCAATAATGATTCGTCTCCACTTCTTGATAAAGCAATCGTGCTCGGCAGCAGTCCTTATCAGTTTCTCAGCTTTGCAAACAAGCTAACCGCTTATCTCAAAAACGCAATTACGCGGGGAAGGGTTGACTCGACTTATAACAGAGTTCAGAGAAAACACTAACCCTCTGATGCACTGCCCCTTCCTACAGAATTGAAATTTAAAACAAGCTTCAATCTGCAGATTAAATTATCAAATTATGTGAGCATAATTGTGAGCATTATCATCTGCAAATTCGAGAATGTGGGCTCACTGATTATCATTTAACGGGGTCAGGTCATTTAGAGTTTACCGACCCTCAAATGAAGGTACATATATCTCAATCCAATGCGAGAAAATGTATGTCGGACGACTGTTTACTTAGCTTGAGTTTATAGATTAAACTTCTCAGGTATAATGGAATGTTGGTTTTAGTTTGTCAAGATCCCCTACGTTCAGATATTACAGAAAAATTTTAACAGGTGAATCTACATGTTAGTTCCTTTTCCCCATTTCTACACCGACAAAAATTTCATTGGTTCAATAATATTCAATCATTCCTTATGAACAATTAACTAAAACCAACTCATTAAAATCACTTAATCAAAGATTTTTAAATTCGTCCTTTAACTAAGTTCAAGCTAGCTCGTAAAATAGATTCATTCAGACCGTCGAGCCCTTTAATGTCACGCAGGTTTGGTTAAGAAACCGGTTGGAACGTTTTTGGTCATAAAAGACACGAATGTCTTGAACCCAAAATTTAAAGTTGCTGTATTCAATTTATGAATAGCCAAACTTAACACATGCTTAATTATCAACTATTCTGACAAGAAAGGGAAATGCTTATAGAGAAATGTAAATGTATCATCAATTATAATCATTTCAGGTGATATATATATCCTATTCTAAAAAGATGAGCGAATCGAAACTCGAAATATATCGAAAATCGTAACGCCTTTTTCCTGATTGGCTTCTCAGTTCTTAATTACGTTTGATAGGAAAAAAAAATAATATTCGTATTTGAAAATAGATATCGTAAGTTATATAAAATAGTTAATACAGCAAATTGTTGCTATCCCTCAGATAAAAAAAACTTGTTAAACGTTCTTTGTATATGAGGGTCGCGAAAAGTTATAAGTATAACAAAAATATTTAATATTTAAAAAATTTTTTTAAAAAACGCAAAGTTTTATCCCGCGGGTACGTTTTTTTTTTATCGATTTCAAGAGAAACATTTTTTGACGAAGTTATGAGTATTTGAATTTTGAAATCTGATAAACGTTATCAAAAAATGGTTAAAATATTTCTTTAGAGTGTGATATTTTTTTAACTTAACTTTCTGATATAAATTTTCCGACAGTTTTTGAAAAAGGACGAAAAGTTTTGTCAGAATCAGAAAGAAAAAGAAAAAGATAAATATCTATATTACAAATGATAAATCTATCTATATTACCGCGCGCTTTCGGTCCCGTGGTATATAGAAAGAAGTGCGGTTTCACAAAAGCTGATCGAACGGAAATTTAATTCCGAAGCATGATTTTTAAATCTGCACGATAACTGACATTTATGTTGACTCTCTTGCCCCTTTTGCACGTGATATATCATTTTAAAAAATTGCCACTTGTGGGAAAGTCGACGAGCACCTGCCATCTAGTGGCTGGCGGACGAACTTGTTGCCACAATGCGGGAATTTTAGAATCGACGCTGCGCAGTCAGCAATGAGCAGCTAGCAACCTAGCACAGAACGGGCGCGTTCCAACGAAGCTAGTTTAGGGTCTGGTAAAAGGTGGGGTGAAGAGAGTGAGGGAGAACAAGGGAAAGAGGAGGGAGCAAAGTACTACACGTGTCGCGGCAGCGGGGTGTTGACCCCAATTTTTTTTAACGTGACGTAACCACCAAAGGGTTGAGAAAGAGTCGTCGACTCTTCCAGTTTCACTTCATTGCGCCGTTTATTTTATTTCAATTTAGTTTTAGCCCTGAGATGGGCAAACTGTTTACAAAAATAAAAATTGGGTACACAGTAGACTTCATTTAAACAATTTAACAATAGAAGTTATATAAGATCTTTCTAAAAAGAAATATTTGAAAACTTTTTTGGCACGCGTGTTTATTTACGAAAGTGTGACTGTGATTCGTGTACAGCATACATAACGATTTATGCACTATAACATGCACTACGATTTGCATACTGTAGATAATAATTCAGTGGTCAACCAAAGGTGAGACAAAATGCTTACCATAGGAAGCAGTCTGGCAAAATGGCGACATAGATTTCCCCACTGTTTCCCAATCAAGGCAAAGCGGATACGTGTAATTGAATAGAGTCTAGTTGTCTAGTGGAGAAAGAAAGCACAAACAAACTTACAAAAAAATAGGATAATGGGTACAATGGTTGGCCACCCCCAATGATTGGCCACCCCCAATGATTGGCCATTTACTTCAAATATACGTAATTAAGAAATATTCACAAATCACAAATAAAACTATTAATAAACAGTGCAAGATTGTTCTCAATACACTCTAAGATATTTATTATAATATAATCAGTTTTAATTGTTAATATTTCCTAATATATGATAATTTTGAAGTGGAAAATCACTGTATCCATTACTCTAAAATAAGTATTGTTTCTATGAAAAGATTGTTTCCCAAAATCAGAAACTGAATTATCCCCAATTTATCAAAATTTTATGAAATATGTATATGACGCATGTTTCTAAAAATTGTGCAGAAATTTCTAACAATGCAGTCATTTTGAGTCACTTCTGTAAACACTCTTTATCCCAGGATTACGAGGTAACAGAGGGAGGACAGTCTGCCCTCGATTATAGGGGATGGGGGAAACTAAAAGCCTCCTCTATTCTCGTCTCTATCGCCGGAAGTGCCTTTTTTATTTTTAATCGATCTTTCAACCCACGTTGTTGATACACAGTAATTTATGATTAGGGGAGGAACGCGTTTTATGATTCTTTCCTCACTGGGAACACATATTTAATTATTTCTAAAATTTAAAATTTTAATTTTGCCAATTGAAAAATTGTAACGCTCACCAAGGAGTTTAATTCGAAATGAAGACAGTGCAAATTGCAATTCAATTAGAGATAACATTTACAGGCGTAAATCATTGTTATTATTCCTTTAGTTGCACTATAATCACATTCAAACTGAATACAATATTTAGATATTCAAGAAATGTTCAGAGTACGGCATTGATGACGAATGACAGGTATATAATTATGTATTTCTCTCAGTGAAGAGATATTTCAGTATCTTCACTTTTATTCGTAATGATTTTATGTTTCTCGGTTTAATAGATCTCAATAAAATAAAGATTGAGATACTAACTGCCTAACTATACCACTCCTTAATTTCAAGTTATCATTGAATTATTAGAGTGTCTACTAAATTTTGCCCAAAACTATTTTTTCTAATTTTTTAATCATTTTTTAAGAATTTAAATTTTAAGTAAGAAAAAAGTAGCGCAGTTGAGTTACAAAGAATGCGTAAAAAATAAATTAATATCAGTCATCACTGCAACAATTGTTATTAAAAAAGGTGAAAAGATAATTGTTTTTAATAAAAATAGATGAGAAATAGGTTCCAAAAGAGTTTCAGGATTTTCGAAAGATTTCAAGAAATTTTAAATCAGGGATTTAAAGAGAGTTAAAGGATTTCAAGATACTTTAAGTGATTTAAAGTAATTGTAAGGAATTTTTTAAGAATTCTAAGAAGTTTTAAGATTTTCAAGAAATTTCACAAGATTTCAAGACATTTCAAGTGATTTAAGGGGTTTCAAGGGATTTTTAAAGAATTCAAAACAGTTTCAGGATTTTTACAAGATTTCAAGAAAATTTTTAAGAGATTTTAAGGGATTTAAACAAATCCACAGGATTTTAGGAGATTGTAAATGATTTTAAAAAAGTCCAAAGGACTTCAAGAGATTTTACGTGATTTTAAGGAATTTCAAAGTAATTTAAGTGATTCAAAACGATTGAAGAACTTTTTAGAGATTTCGAAGAGATTTCAAGTGATGTTATAGAATTACTATAGATTTGACGGGATTTCAAAAGACTTAGAAGGATTTTAAGATTTAAAAAAATTTCGTGGAATTTCAAGGAATTTTTAAAAAACCCAAAAACGTTTCAGGATTTGCAAGAAATTTCAAGGCATTTTTAGTGATTTTAAAGAATGCCATGTGAGTTATTTAAAAATATTTCACTGAATATGAAGAACAATTCAAGGATAATTCCCGGATTTTCATAAATTTCCGCTAAGTAGACACCCTGCATTGAATTACATATAAAATCAATCAATAGTTCATAGATGAATTCAATTTCCAAGTTACATCCAGTTTTATAAATTAAATTAAGATTTAAGGAATATTCGAAAGTCTCAGAATAGGTTAAACTATTTAGAAAGCTGTCGAGAAAACAATTGAAGAAGTTCTTATCAGAAAAGAACGTATGTTGACCAAAGAGAAATAAAGGCAGGAAGGCGTGTTTCCAAGATAGGTGACAAGTAGGGTAGATATAACTTGATGCTTGCCTCCTGAGATAAAAAAGGTAGTCACAAACTAGACATTAAAAATCGAGAAAAGTAAATAAAACCACGGGAGATTTCAGTTACTTCTCAGCTTGAAATGTTCCAGTGAACAAGACAAACTGCGGAAAAGACAAAAAGTATTATCATCTTTTTCATTCCTATAGCTTCATTCCTGTGCATTCTTCGAAGCATTTGTAAATAGAGGTATGAAATTAAGGATACCTCCAAGTGAATGGAATCCTTCCTAAGAAGATAAGAACAGACAAATGATAAAAAAGAAGAGGGAAGGAAGAGTTATAGAAGAAATAAAAACAAGGAAGAGACTTCGATATAAAGGAATTTGGAAGCGCGGCAAGAAGGAAGGAACGAAATAGATGAAAAAGATTATGGATAAAAGAGGGTCCGAAGTTAGAATTAACTCGCGAGCCGAAAATAACATCGAGGGAGGAAAGAGAGAACCGTCATAGCGACCATCGCCCTCGAACAACAGGTGGTTATGTCTCTTTCTAGTTTTAAAGATAAAGATAAAAGAATATTCTATCCATTATCCACCCCTAGTTTCTCTCCTCTACAGCAACTCCTACATTTTCTCTTTTTCTGTCTCATTCCTTTCTCTTTTCTGCTTTTCATCCCTGACCCACCCTGTCTAGTTTTTTTTTCAGCAGCTTCTCTTGACGAGTAGTTCTAAGCTGAGAATCCTAAGCCTAACCCACCCTGAAAAAGCACCCTTACGCCAGACTGCCGACACAAATGGGGAGGCACGCACGTACGTGTGAACATACACCTTTTTACTTTAGTACGAGACATCCCTCCTCGAGGGGTCGTTGATCCCCCAAGGACATCGACCTTGCGTCTGCGGCAGCACCGTTCGTTCCTGGATTCCGATTACCAATTGCTCCCTCTCTTTCCTTCTTTCTTTTCTTCACTCATTCGGTACCTTTTATTGGATTTTGAACTGAACTGGTTCCCTTTTTTGGAAGAGTTCCTTATCTGCTATTTTGTTAATTTTAGGTACCAATTAAAAGGACCATACATTTTGAAACTTCAATTTCAGTTTTAAACTCTAGGTTTACTGAGGAACCATTTTCTTAGGTATTTACTAAGAAATTAGGATAGAAGCTTGAAGCGAGGCGATAAGGAAAGGATGGAAATGATGTGGACGGATGAATAAACGAAAATGGTGTAAGGTTTTCGGAAATAGGGGGCCCTGGGTTTATCAACGCTCGAAATCAACGAAAAGTATGAAAAATTCATGCAAGACCCCGACCCGCATGCCCTCTTCCAACCTTTTCCTCCGTCTTTTCCCCCTGACGTACCAATACAGTTCCTGTGACCATATACGTGATTTTAGGGGACTTGCACGTGTGCTCAGCAGTGTGTGGGTGTGGAAATTCGTAAATGTAAATGAAACCGGAACTGTAAATATGTGTAGGGTAGACTGGGGTAAATTTAACCATCGGGGCAATGATGTAAATGCTAAATCCTCTATTTAATATTATACTATTTTCTACCTTTAAATAGCCAGGATGTTTACTAAAGTAAGAAAAAAGTAGCGCAGTTTAGTTGCAAAGAATGCGTAAAATATAAATTAATATCAGTCGTCACAGTACTTATTGTCATTAAAAAAGGTGAAAAGGTAATTTTTTAAATACAAATAGGTGAGAAATAGGTTTCAAAAGAGTTTCAGGATTTTCGAAAGATTTCAAGACATTTTTAATCAGGGATTTAAAGAGATTTAAAGGATTTGAAGATAATTTAAGTGATTTAAAGTAATTTCAAGGAATTTTGAAGAAGTTTTAAGATTTTCAAGAGATTTCTTAAAATTTCAAGGCATTTTAATGATTTTAAAGAAGTGCACGCGATTTAAACCGATTTAGAAAGAATTTAAGGATTTTAAAGAATTTGGAGAAATTTCGAAGATACTTTAAAGGATTGCGAGATATTTTAAGTGATTTTAGAAAATGTCAAGGGATTTTAAAAGAATACAGAAGAATTTAATGATTTTCAAGAAATCTCATAAGATTTCAAGAGATTTCAAGTAATTTTAAGGAATTTCTAGGGATTTTTAAAGAATTCAATAGTTTCAGGCTTTTTACAAGATTTCAAGAAATTGTTAAGGGTTTTTAAGGGATTTTAGAAAATTTAAAGGACTTTAAGAGATTTTAATTTTTTATTAAGAGATATTTTCAAGCCGGAAATCTATTTCCCGCATTAAAAATAAAATCAAGGACAATTCCCGGATTTTTTTCAATTCCCGGAAAATTCCCGGATTGCCTTAAATTCCCGCACATTAGGCACCCTGATATCTCTATTTTATACGAGAAAAACAGCCATTTCCTAAATTTTGGTATAAGTATCAAATTACAGGACAAATATTAACCATTTTTTTAATGAGGCTCTTAATGTAAAGTTCGGGGTAAACTGGCGTGTTTCAAATACATTTAAAATGTCTTACCAGTGTTTTCATATAAATATTAAAATGTTCCGTGGAAGTGTGAACCTCTCTTTACAAAATCCCGGTCTCCCCAAAATGTACCTAATGTAAACCCTCTTATCGGCCGGAAAGGGTCGTTCTCTGATTTCCCACGTACTCAAAACTCAATCTGACTGTAACACCTCTAGGTTTTTTAGAAATTGAGGTGTTTTTAACGTGGGAAAGGAACTAAAAAGATAACGTGAGAGGGTAAATTTGAAGAGTTAGATAATTCGTGGCATATATTTTCCAGAATTCAGAAAAAAATAAGAAAAAAAATGTATAAGTTAAATAAAGTTTTGTTCGACCAAAACTCCAAAGATTCAAAACCTCTTACCAATAATCATTCATATCATAAATCAAAGTCGACGAATTGTAGAATCGAAAACTTGAAATTTTTAAACTTAACAGAAAAAAAAAGTAATTTACATTTTTTCTCAATATAAAATCCTTACGAGTCTACTAGAAAAAATAACGGGTTGATGCAATAACGCCGACCACGCGACTAATATTCAAAGCTTGCAGGCCAGAAATGGGCACATAATTAAATTAAATATTATCGAGACATATTTTAGGCCTGACAGGATAAAGAATCTACATAAAAGCCACTCGATGGCTCGACATCAAGTATAAGCTAAGCGTGTAGAAATGTATATTGTATGCATAGGTATATAATATATATGGACTCATATGGACTTTACACAAGTGTAAAGTAGACTCACAGAGGGGCTTTTTCATGACACGACTACATTCTAAAGCCAAAATTATCTTTCCCTTGTTTAATACAACTGGAAGCAGGAAGCACAAATTCAAAAAGATACACTGAAAAAACTGTTTGGTAGGAACAACAAAATGTTTGGTTGCTATACAGCCAACCAAATTATTCTTGTTTCAATAACCAAAACGTGTAAAAACTTTATTTGGCTGTACAGAAACAAAACCTTTTGTTGTCCCTACCGAACCGTTTTTACAATGTCTCTTTTTGAATTTTTCTGCTTCCTGTTTCCAACTGTATTAAACAAGGGAAAGATAATTTTGACTTTAGAATTTAGAATTTAGCTAAATATGAATTACTAATTGCTTTAGTAAAAATTCGACACTGGAATTTTACTGAATGGTGACTGCTTCGAATTTATAAAATAGATTTTCGTTTAAAAATCAAAACAGACCAAATTTTTCAAAAAAAAAAAAAAATTCGGTTCTTGAATTGACAATTTGCGATCGAAGCCTTATCGATCAGAAATATTACCTAACGATTGCAACTGAAGAGTGGAGTTAGGCTAGGTCATGATTAGTACCTCTGCGCAAAACAGTGCGCAAATATTCTTTCCCCTCCACCGAACTCAGGATCGAGGATCAAAATTGAGAAATCTTTTCCTGTATTGCATTCACGTTACTTTGTCTCAAAGAAGAAAGCTCAAAAGCTATTTTTTAGATCGTTTACAAATTATCGACAAATTGTTTTCTTAAAACACTTGGTATTCAATTTAAAACAGTCAAGTTAAATAAAAATATCACCGGCTATGCAAGGTCTGGATTTGAAGGGGATGAAAAAACATCCATCCGTAAGTGACAATTAAATAGAGCTTGACACCTTTTCTTATTGTTGAATATCAGATTATTATTCAATCTTTACGATTTTAAAATGCAGCTTGATTTATAATTGAAAACCTATTCGGCCGATGCAGAGTTTTCCTTATCAGTTTTATTTATCGTCGAGATAACGCGTAAATAACAAAAGGATAAATCGTCGCAACCACACCCAATAATAATATATATGTATTATTCTCTTTAAATCTGAATTAGTAAGTTTTTATATACTATGTAATTCAAATTCAAATACGGTCATGATTCACACTATTAAACAAATTTTTTAAATAAAATAGGAAAAATACTTTTTATGATAAGAAACATTGTCTTTAAGGATAACGTAAAATAAATTTACAGCTTCTTCCCCTCTATTTGGTTCTGTCTTTGGGATGCTCTGCTGCTGTTATTTGTATGATAAGAACTAGCCTGAAAAATCCGGATATTACGTGGTCCCATAAAGGGAACCCGGAACCCTGGAACGAGTATTCTGATAAGAACTATAATAAGGTATCTATTGATTCTACTCAAGCGTCCATTCTTGAAATATCCTACTTGACATATTTTTATGATATTTTTTTTTTGCAGTTCTTCAACCCACAGAACAGTGTAATCTCTGATAGGAACGAGAGATATTCTATATGGGAGTTGATCACAGAACGTAAAAAATGAAAAATTTACTACTAAGGGAGGTTCTAATTTGTTAGTCATCATTAAGTATCAGGCAGATGCCTGAAAAGTTCTGAACGTTTAAATGAACGAATTTTTGTATTGATTGTATTTTAAACTAGAAACAGATTAAAAATATCGATACATTTGCATTGAAAAATAATTCTATATGAAACAAATTTGTGTTATGTATTGTTATTTTTTGTTGAAACAATATTTCTGAATAAAATAAAATTAGGAAAAAATATTTCGTTCATTTGTACGTTCAAAACTTATGGTATATTCAGTTAGACCTATCAGTAAAATAAATAAAATACAAAAACCTGAAACCGATTCAATGATCCAATTTATTGGAGTTTATACATTTTGATCCCTGTGTCAATTTTTTACCCAAAACTGAATTAAAGCGTTGCACAATGGAAAAACAATTGACATCTAAGTCATATCAATTGTTACGTCTATGTGAATGTAGTTATAATTTTTCAATTGTTTTTCTATTATGCAACGTTTTGATTCACTTTTGCTTCAAAATCTGACACCTGTGAATTTAGTGTGTAACAGTTACGTAACAATCAAAGAGGGTGTCATGGTCTATTGTTACGGTAGTGTTACAATAGGGGAAGGAGGGTCTAAAAGAATAAAAAAACGTTACGTAATAAATGGATGACTACTTTTATAATATAAGACTAAGGAATTAAAAAGCTTGCTGCACGTAGAAACCTATTGTATCAGTTTTTCCTAAACTGCGTTGTAATTTAGGAACAAACGTGTCATATTGAGAATTCTTACTGGTGAAAATACTAAATTTTACAAAAAAAAAATGATACTTAAATACGGTCTACATATTTTAAAATTCCATATACACTACCGTCCGAAATTGTCGGCACGCCTGTTTTTTAGCAGTTGCTTAAAGTTCTCTAATTTTTATAATATTTA